>BLKR01016911.1:0-18284 GCA_011170035.1 Teleogryllus occipitalis
AAGAAAAGTAACATTAATTTTAACAATGATACATAATGCATTAATTACCATTTAGACTGTATAAATGAGTATAAACAACCTGTAACAACTATTGTAACACAGCTTCCGGGTCAATGACCCCATCTCGATCAGGTTTTTCGTCCAGTTTCCCTGATCCATTGAGCAAATGCTGAGATGGCCCCTTGTTTTGCTTCTGGACATAAATGTAACTTCATTTTCTGTGCACGTCTTCTAGAATTCAGTGGGAAATACAATTATTCAAATTATCGTTTCCATGTTGTCGCGGCAGGAAGTAACAAGAGCCAAAATTTATTGCTTATTTATCTTTGAAAATAGATTTTATTACATGGGAGTTTTTTTGTTTGTTTTTTTCTCCCTTTCAAAATTCAAAATTTATTGCTTATTTACCCTTGAAAATAGATTTTTTACATGGGAGTTTTTTTGTTTTTTCTCCCTTTCAAAATTCAAAACTTACTTAGTATATGATTTAGTGTAGGGATCACAGAATTTTGAAAATGTGCACCTATTCACTTTTCCCCATAGCCCGTCATGCACCCAGTTTTTAACTGTTTTTTGACGTAAATAAATAAATAAAAAATAAATAAATAAACCAATGTTCTGTCAAAACATCTATTTGACTGAGATCACACTCTAATGCTGCCTCGATAAATTCAATTTTATTTGAAAGAGATTGCACATTATGATGCATTATTTGAATCTTTTGCATGTACCTACACGGATGCTTTTCTGCTGCATCTGACTGTAGTTGCTATTTATTTATCTCATTTTTACCTCGAGTGCGTGGTCGAAGGAAGTATCGTGTCCCAGCAGTGTTAGGAGGTGAGGGAGGGGTTACAGATGTAGGGAAATGAATAATGGGAGATGTAGTACAAGGATTAGGTTCAGGGGATAAGGTAATTGGGTCCAAAGGGGTTCCGGAGGATGGAAGAGAACCAGGAGATGTAGGTGGGGATGAGTCTTCGGTAGGATACTGCTGAGGTGTAAGGATGTGTTTTGCAAGTTCGCTACCGAGTGCATGTTTTCCGACAAGGTTCAAGTGAAGACCATGCCGGGTGAAGTGTTTTTCTGAGAGAAAGTTAAGCTCAAATAATTTAACATGTGTGCCTCTCAGATGCAGTTTTAATTTGTTGTTTGCGTGTCTAGTTTCTTTGCACAGTGTTGGTTTGTTGTACCAGAAGGGCAGAGTCGAGATTACAATGTTTGTGTTTTGGGCGGCACGTTGTAGTTTGTCAACATGTTGCTCAGGTGTAAAGTGACCACCCAAATTGATGTCATTCTGTCTATGATGATGACTGTATCCCGTTTGGTGAGAGTTTTTGTGTGGGTGTCCAATTCACTGATCACGTCGGCAAACCTCCCGTTAGGTTTAAACACACACATGACAGAGAAATTGGATGGGAGTTTCCCACTGAGCAGGGAGGAGATTTGTCGCCCATGGCTATCTGCTAAAATTAATACCTTTTGGTGGGCTCAGTGGGAATGTCCTTGTTTACTTGTGGGCCAGGTTGCGCAACTCTACGTGTCTTTGTTTCTTTGCGCTTGCTAGCCTGTTTGCGTCGGTTTGTGGGTGGACGTGTCGATGATGGGAGGGGGTAGTGAGGATTGGGAAGGCAAGGAAAATCATTGTCATAATCTAACACAGCAAATCTGTTTTGAGTCATGATTGGTTGTGATGATTGTGTTTTTGCTTTCGCGGATGGACGGTTGAAAGTTTCTGCGGTGTTGCCAATTGTTGCCCAACCGTCTGAGTTTTGAACGACCTCTTCGAGCCTTCGGATATGTTAATCTAAATTATTGTTTACGTGTGTGAAGGCTTTCAGAAGGTCGGATTTGAGAGTGTACAGAGTAGAAAGTGTATAGCGAATAGTAGCCATGTTACGAATGCGTATCAAAATGCGTGGCAAAAATGAGAAAAAATAAATAGATGAGAAATCAGATTATAATGTGTAAAAATGTTTCCTAAATTATCCTTTTAATTTACGTGTATTAAATTATTTAATTTAAGTTACGTATTTATTTAAAAATAAAAGAAATGTGATTCTAATTAGTATTTAAATGTTATTGGTTAATTGCGAGTAGAGTTGAGTGTGTTTACGTAATAGATCTAATAGATCTAGATTTTGATTGTGTTTCATGATTTTAGCCTACCTTCTGACTTTTCTTGATGATGTATTTTATGAATAATTTGTATTTGTTAAAGTAGAGGAGGAAATCTTGAGTATACGTTATGACGTTTAGAAATGAAAGAAAAAATTCGCTTGTTTTTACATAATGTTCTTATCCGTTGTGTTATCGAATATTGATTTTCAGTGAAATATTTAATTTTATTTTTGAAGAGGAAAGCAAGTGTTAAAATGAAATGAAAGCGTTGAAAAAAAAAGAATTATATTTATTGTTTGTATCAATAGTATTATAAACTGCGTGCATCAAGTAATCAATGAATAATATTATTTTACTTTTAGTAAACAATCTAGTCATACGTGTAATATTTATTGTGTCAGTGTTCGCATTTCTTATAATGCTGAGAATTTGTACATAGTGGACACTGTATCCTAAATCTTTTGTTTCAACTTCATATCAAGTAGAAGTTTTGTTAATTATAATTTTATCGATTGCCTTCATCGAATTTAGTGTGATCCGTGTAGGTACTACATTAATTGTAATATCTAAATTGAAGGAATTAATTAAATTGAGAGACTGTTTCTTCACGCAAGATTCGACCAGAAAATCAATGTTAAAATTTCCGCATACAACAATGTATTCAAAAGAGCGTTTGTTGACTTTGTTAAGTGTTATCTCCAGTTTTTCTAAGAACGAAATATAATCTTCAGCTTTCTTTGTTGAAGGCCTGTAGAGGCAAAGTAATATCATTTTTAGCGAAGGAAGATGTACAACAGTAATTTCGAAAACATTTTCAACGGAATACACATTTAATTCCGTCAAGGAGATGGAATAGAATAGAATATTTATTTTGCTACTTAGGAATACATAGAATACTTCCGGTGGTAGCGTTTTCTAAGGAATTACTAAAAATACACAAAACAAACATCTAACAACATTAAAATATTTACATGTTACCAAATACAATTTTACAAAATTAATCTATGAACCATATTTATATTTAGTCTAATTTTAAAATTTTTGGCATTCTGAGGGAAAGTCTCCAGTACTGCTGCAGGTAATTTGTTCCAATTTTGTATTGTTCGGTTTACAAATGAGAATTTTCCTACATCTCTGTTTTCTTTGCCGAATTTTGAAACCATGATCCTTCCGCGCGACGTAAGTTTGTTTTGATAGTCTTGCCCGTACTTCACCCCACGGACGATCCCCTCATATTGATTTGAATAATGTACAAAGACGCGATTTCCTTCTGCGTTTTTCCAAAGGTTCTCACGATATAAATTCAGAATTTGAACATCCTCTCCAAAAAAAATTTGCGGCATTTTTTTGTACTTTCTCGAGAGATTTTATTTTCCCTAAACGATAAGGGTCCCAACATATGGATCCAAATTCTAATATCGGACGTACTAGAGACGTGTACCCCAATTCCCTTGATTTTCCACTTCCTTTTCTAAGTACTTTAATTACAAAGGGTAATGCCTTCCACGCCTTTTTCACTACATAATTTATGTGTTCTGTCCAACCCAGATCCTCATTTAGTACAAATCCCAAATATTTACAGCATTTAGCCCTCGGAATATCCTGATTTCCTAATTTATATTTGATATCGTCTGTCTTTCTAAAACGCGCGAATCTAATAAACTTGCATTTGCTGGGATTTAATTTCATTTCATTCGTGATAGCCCATGATTCTAGCTTATCTAAATTAGCCTGCAATACTTCGGTATCACTTGTGTTCTTAATTTCCCGATAAATTATACAATCATCTGCAAAAAGACGTATTTTTGATTCAATTCCCTGCCAAATATCATTAATATACGCTATAAATAACAACGGACCTAGGACACTTCCCTGAGGCACTCCGGACGTTACATCTGCCCTCGAAGAGAAATTTGACCCGATTCGCACCCGTTGAGTACGCGAGCTAGAAATTCTCGAATCCAGAGAGCAATTTTTCTGTCTACGTTAAGTTAACTAATTTTTTGTATTAATTTATCATGGGGAACGAGGTCGAACGCTTTTGTGAAATCTATAATAATTGCGTGAACAATTGAACCATCATCGAGAGAATCAGCAATGTCCTGACTGACAATGACTACCTGACTCTCGCATGAATATCCTTTTCTAAAACCGTGTTGCCCTTCGTAAATGATATTATTCTTATCCCAAATTTCGCGTAAGTATTCTGCCACTAAATGTTCCACACTACAGACGTTAGACTTACTGGGCGATAATTTTCTACATTTTGACGCGAGCCTCCTTTGAAAATTGGGACCACTATGGCATCTTTCCAATCCCGAGGAATACATGAATTGGTCGGTGATATCTCGAAAAGCCGTAATAGATACGATAACATAGCTACATAGCTTCTCCTCCTAATTTGAGAGTTTCCCCCGAAATTCCGTCCGGTCCTCTATATTTATTATTACCCATTTTGGCAATTCTTTTCCTAACTGCTCTCGGATTTAGTACAAAATTTTCTCCTTCGCATTCGTTTACGGTGATCTTCCTTTTATCTGTAAAAACTGACGCGAAAAATTTGTTAAATATATTTACTTTTTGTTTATCGTCTACCACTAAGTTATTACTACCGTTTCTTAACGACGGGATTTCTTGTCCCTTGTCGATGTCCCTTGCGCCTTCGTACGTATTTTAAAAAATTGCTCCAACTTTTATTTTCAGCAGTAAGGATCGTTTTCAAATACCCTTCATGTGCTAATACTTTCGCCTCCAATAGTTCTCTCGTTAGTTTCTTAAATTTCTTATCATGTTGATCACTGATTTTTCTTTTCCCATATGCCTGCCTTGCTTTGCTTTTTAACTTTCGTATCCAATAATTGTTAAATTTAAAAACTGGACTGAACTTGTACCTCAACTAATTTCAGCCGAGAAGCCATCTCATCCATCATTGGAAGACCAAAACATTGTAAAACCTAGATATAAGGCTTAGTTTTTAAATTTAATCTAAAGTGCCACATATAATTTATTTTTTAAGTGGTTATAAATCAAGATCTGGTGGTTAAAAGCCAAATGTTGTAATTCTATGGCCATAGAAAAGTGTTGAAAATACTATGTGATGGTACAACAAGCTGCAAACAGCAGTAGTTTGGTGACTAATCAAAATTCATAATTAATGACACAAAATTTTGCCATTTAAAAACAGGTTTATGCTCATTGTAAAGAAACCAGCCATAGAAATGGCTTCTACTAACACAATCCCAAATTTAGAGCATTTTTGGGATTTATTGGTACCTTGGTTTGACTTCAAAAAGGTTGAAAAGGCTGTTTTTAAGGCAAAAGAAAACTTATTTCCATGTACATGCTAAGTTTCCACTGGCGCCCGCTAGAGTGCACTGAGCAATACGTGCTCTTGTTGTAAACGCCTGTGTATAGGCAACCTGCCAAGTGCACATGTTTGACATTTTGCCTAGCAATAAAGCGCTATAGGTTACTCCTTGAAAGAAAATGAGCATACCAACTCTTGTAATCGATTGGTACTGCGTCACGCCCCAGTGACTTCTGTTATCGCCCCCCCCAATCATCTGGGGAAGCTATATAAGGGCTCTCCTCCCTGTGTTACGTGCCACCCAGCCACCATCTGCCAAGTTAGCCACAACTTCTTGCCTGCGTCGGGTGCGCCTCGGCCTTGTGCCGATAGGGTTTGTTATGTGTTTCTTTTACAGGTTTTTCTTTTGAGACTCCATTGTAAGATTCAATTTTTGTAATTGGCTTCATACGCCACATCGTGATGGAATTTGATTGGTTCATTTACGTATGATATGTTAATGTTTAAGTATGTTGTGATTTAATTTCGCCTTCTCTTACAGTGTCATTTTTTGATATGTATGTAAATAGTGCAAATGCACGTTATGTAGGAACTCACTTCGAGCCTGACAAGCGACTTTTTCCACATCGAGCTGCGTAGGGCGTAATGGCGGCGCAGTCTCATATGTTAATGTAAATGTACTGCATGTTCTAATGTATGCTTGATTGAATGTTGCAATGAACAGTTCCAAGTCTAGAGTAAGACGATTTTTCTCATTGGACCTCTGGAGCATCAACAAGACGAAGGAAGGGCCCATACGGCAGTAGGAAGCCGTGGCTTAATCGAGTACTTCGTATTCTGGCCCCGTGAGCGGCGGAACAAGGTCGCTCGGGTATCAAGCCGCAGTTGGCACTTTTCAGGTGTTCAAACGGCTTTCGCGAAAGGTGACACTGGAAATGGTATTCATGGTAAAAGGCGTAAATCCTAGATATGTAATCAATCCAATTCTATCATCTACGTCATATGTTGTGGCAATGTTGGGAGTTCTCATTTAAGGATTAATGTTTTGTCAAATGTTTTAAAAAATTTGTTCATTACAGCTTATAATTCAAGTTTTGTGTATTATTTTGTGAGGAAAGGCTTCCGAAATCGGAGCTTTTGTCATGTTATTAATTTACGTCAGCCGTTTGCGGTCCTAAAGTGGATCAATTGGCAAAATCAGGTTTTGACGTTGTAATTCTGCGTAAAAATACTTCCAAAGGCATTTGTTTGCCTTCTATTTTTCTCTAAATTTTGTTAACATTGTTTATAATTGTAATTCTGCATTGTTCCTCTTCACAGCCGATGTTTGTGCAGCAAGAGGAATTTATTATTGTTGAGAAAATTGTGGTTTATGTAATTGTTCCCATGTTTTGCAATAAATGTATATGTTATCACGTGAAGTTGGATTGCATATCTACTGCTTCGATCCTTTAGTTTGAAATTCACTTGGAATACCCGAATCATGTGCCTTTCCTCCTTTAGAAAATAGCACCTTCATGAAAGTTTGATGCCTAGGAAGTTTTGTGTTAATTCCGCTCCTCTACATTAGGATCATACACGGTCACCAACTTCCTTTATAAATTTGAATCGCTGTTCAGTACAGCTGGCGACCGTAATAAGTTAGATATTTTTCAATTATCGCTCTTTGTTCATAACAATAATATTCTGGATCGGGATTTCTTATGATTTTATACGGTACGTAGAGATCCATACACTTATTAATGATTTTCTTAAAATTATTCCACACTTCCTCTACAGAACTACCAATTCCCGCCCATGTGGAATAATTATAGACTAAATACTTTTGTAAATTGGCCACGTCCACCTTACGGTACAAGTAAATCTTCTTGCACTCAGTTCTACGCGGTGTACAGTTCCCTTTCACTTTTAGACACACTGCCGAGTGGTCGCTTATACCTGGAACTACGTCACAACTTGTAACGGATCCCTCCGGTTGCGTTAAAAATATGTCTAAAATGGCATTATCTCTTGTTGACTGTTTTACTACCTGCACTAGGTTATTTGTCCAAACTAGCTCGTTTACTATCACCTGCGCCCCTCTCCCCTGCGTCACTTCACCTTCCCACTGGATTTGGGATAAATTTAAATCTCTACCGATAATTAACTCTGTTCTCCTTGATACCAACGCGCGTTCTTTCTACGAGTTTCTGCACGATATATTTTCCCGTGGAGGTCGATACATTCCTATTATTTCCCACGTATCTCGATCGTTTTTACCCTGAACTTCCACTGCAATCATTTCTAGATCAGACCACAATTCTACGGACTTAAAGCAATTTTTTACGCAAATAAACACCCCCCACCGCGACTACCCCGACCTCTTCTAAACACTACGTAATCTCCCCTAAATATCTCCGCATTTGAGATATCCACACTAAGCCATGATTCCGTTCCTATAAGAATATCGGCGTTGTATATTTCCACAAGATTCCATAAGTTTAAACTTTTATTAACAATGCTTCTACAATTTACCTGCAGCAATACCAGAGACTTACCGTCATCTGTGTCCATCGCTTTTTCTTCTCAGCTGCTTTCGGGATCCGCTGTGGCGGCGTGCGCGCTGATCTTCGCAAATAAGCGTCCCAGCTTTGAGGCACCCCTCCTGTTGAGGTGTAGGCCATCGCGGCCCAGGTCGCCGTCTGCAATCCAGGCGTTGGAATCCACCATCTGCACACCTAACGTGCGCGCCACCCAGTCCATGCCGTCATTGATTCGGGTCCAGCGAGTGTCCCTCCTCCGCAATAAACCACTCAAAATTAATTTTGCAATAGGAAACTTTTTTCTTGCTGCTTTTACAAGTTCATATTGATCACCTATAACATAGTCTACATTCCTTTTCGAGTCGTTTGTTCCCACGTATAAAATAACTGCATCCGGTCGGCCTAGATCCTGGTTCTCGATAACTGTGCCGTTCGAATGCCCGGAAAACACCGTACGTCCGGAGCCTCGTTGCCAGCCCCAGTATGCCGAACGATGCTGTCCCCTAGAACAAGCACATTTTTATCAGTACCCTTATCAGCATCTGACGTATTCTCAGAAACACTGCTGGTAATCACCTGTAACTGTTCTTCCAGCTCCTTGTTCCTTTTCATGCAATCTTCGAGTAATGCCCTCGTTGTCTTCAATTCTTTCTCCAGCTCCCGTATTCGCTCATCGGCCCCCTGCTCCCGAATAACACGACAGGCGCCGCAGGTCCAATCTTCACTGCTTCTACACCGGCCCTTTACGTTACCACAGCCGTAGTGATACCAGCGGTAACACCTATCGCACTGCGCTCCAGAACGCAAGTTCCGTTCACAACCAGCACACGTTATTGCTTGCGGCTGCAAAACTGCGTCGCTGCTAGGACCAGGAGTTAGTTCCACCCCGCCGATTACCAGCAACATAGCAAGAATCGCAGAACTCAACACCGCTGCTAGCCGCCAGGAATAGCTGTGTAGAGTAGCGCCGGGCGCGGCGCTCCAGGTAAGGAGCACGGCATAAGACCCCATGCGCGCCCGGTAACATTCCAAGGAACAGCCCATCACCGCCTTTCATCAGAGATCCCGGAAAACACGTCCGCACAGTCTGACTGCCCAGCACCGAATCACCAGATAGAATCAATATTATTTCTAACGAAAATACAAGAACCTTCATATGTAGGACCTTTGTGCGATTTTGTCTCTCTGCAATAAAAGCCTGCGAGGTAAAAGTTTGGAATTTGTAAAATGCTAAGTTGATTAGGAGATAACATTTGTTCTGTAAAGCAAAGAATATCCATTTGATTTAAATCGCTCTGTAGAGCGGCCTCGATAAAATCAATTTTATTTGAAAGGGATTGAACATTATGGTGCAGAATGTTTATCTTTTGCAAGTACCTACACGAAAGTTTTTCAGCAGCATCTGACTGTAGTTGCTATACATTTACTCCATTTTTACCTCGAGTGCGTGGTCGAAAGTTGTAATGTGTCCCGGCAGAGAGAGGTTGTGAATAAAATGGGGCATCAGGTGTAGATGAATTTGTAGTGGAAATGGGAGAAACGCAATAGCAAATACAGTCCGTCCATCCGTTCTTCTCGTTTGACTGGTCAGTCTCTTCACTTTCTTATCTTCGAATCATATAAAAAACTCTTGTTGACTGTTTTAGTGGGGTGCTTTATTTTAGAAATTTGCGTAGATTTGTGTTCTTTTCGTTGAACATTTTGAATTTTAAAAAATTTACAGAATTTTTTCAAACCTGTTCGATTTCGTTTGACTAGGATTACAATTTATCTAATTGTAAGGCGTGTTAGTAATCTTCAGCTCTCATGGAATACAAGTTCCCTAAAGAGCATGGAATAAATACAAGTTATTAAAAATACGATCATTTGAAAAATCAGTAACTGTCCCTTATTCATGCAGACTTCTGCATCGCCAAACTCCTACCAAAACCGCCATACGATGCGAGGTTTCAAAGAATCGAGGGTGGAATGATGACAGATCAGACATGATGACCATCAGACACGTTGCATGGCATAAAAGCTATTTGAAATATATATTTTTTAAATACTCATTACTATGTAAATGTAGAACCAATATCACAACATTTGTCCATCAAAAATGTGTCCTTTTTAACGTTGAATCACTCATCGCTGAACTCCGCACATAGACCAAGATTTGCATTTTCCACGCAATAGAGGGAAATACCACCAACCACCTGGAAAATACTTAACATACACTTATGAGTAAACAAATGTATTGGCATTTCTTTCGACACTTATTTATTAGGGACAGAATTGACAATTTTTCGAAGTAACACTACTGAACACCTGTCATACTCGTATTAATAAAAATTACCCGGATCGCCAAATTATGGCACAGCCGATCTAGCTGTGTGTTTTCTCTGATCGGGGTGGTTCTCTCAATTTTCACGTGTGACATGAAATGTTAGATACCTGATAAACACTAAACGAATACTTATATTAAAACGATTATCCAATATTATAATCATTTTCTGGCTAAAAATCCTATACTTCTTTCTTTGTAGCCCTTGCAACCCCTTTTCCTGTATGAGGGGTTACGCTGTGTTTGTTCACGTGTTACTCGAAATACTAGCTACCTGGAAAATACAGAAAACTGATTACCCATATGCAAGTTACTTATCAAACATACATTGAGAATGACAACATTGAAACATTTACAAGATTCAAAATATTGCTCTTCCTTTCAGAGGCGGGATTTCGGATCTTTTATTGGGGTGGGAGCAAAGGGTCCCCCCGCATACCATAGTAAAAAGTCCTCCTAAACCAAAGGACATTGAGTAGTTACACTATAAATCAACATAAAAAAGGTTTCTTGGCCCCCGTACTACCATCGATTTTTAATTTAATTTATTTTACTTTTTCGTATACGTACCCTTCCCCTCACAAAAATTTACCGGCAAAATTCTATCTTCCCAACCGCGCCCACAAACTTGGACACCCCGCGGCCAGGGGGAGGGCAGGGGGAGCGACGCGTTGACCAATCGCTAGAAGGTAGAACCACAGTTGTCTGCGATTGGTGCAACATCCCAAGGGGCAGAAAGAACGGTCTCAGGGGGAGGGGGCTAGTTCGTTTACGTACGAGACGGAAATATCGTCATATTTCCCTGCCGAAGGAGAGATTTTGCGCGTACGCCACGACGAAAAAGTATTTTTAAGCGGGGTTTTCCGTTCATAATTATTGTCCATAGACCAGTAAATATTTATCATTTTAGCAACAATTATTCTCACTTTTATTTATCGATTTGTAAATCCTGTCAAACTGCTATTTTGAGATGTTCATTTCAGGCACACTTTGCGGAGCCTTCCCGGCCGTTCTAACGGATATTTCGAATTTGTTTATAAAATTATAAATTGTTGCAAAATTGTTAATTCGCGGTTTTTGGTTCTGGAAAATCGGGAGACTCTCCCCTTTAGATTTACAAAATTTGGAAATTGTTTATAAATGTGCAATTGTTGCAATTTTTATTGCCTAATCTTAATGGCGTTTAAATGTGATGTAAAATTCCGGAATCCGATCGGAGCTATCATATTTCTTTCTTGAGATATATGTAATTGTTTATAAGAAATTAACATTTAAGTAGACCCCATTTGTTTGCGCTCGCCGCTGAGTATGGCAGCGCTGCTGTAGCAACTGATGCGAAGAACATAATAAAATAAATTTTAATCGATGGATAATTAATTGCACCTCATTTAGTAACTTTGGCTGTACTATAAACTATCATCAGTATTATCAGTAATTTACTCTTTTCCCTGTAGTTTGGACTGAATTTTCTAACTACGCAAAGTTGAAAAACATGACGACTACCTTGACTGCATTTTTGTGGAAAATGGCGTTTCATGAAAGCTTTTGCTAATTTCTGGAAAACGAAGCTTTTGCTGGAAATATGCTTTTCTCCATTGTAATCGCCATTATATTTCGTGTTAGGGCACTGGTTTTCAGAAGAATCTGGTTCATATGAAAATTTGCAAAATTCGTAAGGTGAAGAAATGCTGAATTTTATCAATCTCAATAATATAAAAGAATTGGTTTAAAATGTCCATATCTCTAAAACTATGTACAATATTTCAAATCTGGAGACAAAACGTTTCAGAAAATGCTATTATTTGTCTCATTTGGAGCATAAAAGTGTCATCTATTGGCGTTCATCCGAAATCAGTGTATCTTCTAAAGCTCGAAAATACGGTAGTATACGACTTCCTGTATCTCCTAAACTATACGTACGCATATGCGGAGTAATATACGAAGTATAGAGAAAGTTACGTAATCCTGCAGAAAATCGATTTCCAGATTTGAAGGAAAATACACGTTTTGGGGTCCCCTAATACCAAAAATATAGTTTTTTTCAAAACGACCGTCCGTCCGTGTGTCTGTCCGTCTGTATGTTCGTCTGCTTGTATGTCCGTCTGTCCATCTGTCCGTCTGTCTGTAAACACTACTAGCGCCTAAACTTCACGTACGATCTTTTCCAAATTGAAGAAACCCCTGTCCATTTGACTATAGGTGAAGCTTTCAAATTTTGAAAAACCTTCTTTAAAATTTTGGTGTTCTTTACATGTAACCCCGCGGACATTTCCAAAATATTTAAAAAGCGGCTATTTTCTTAAAATTCTTGTAAGAATAGAGTCAAATATGCTTATGAAGGTGGCATATATTTCACGGTTAATTCACGGTTAACTCTGAATTTTCGAAAATTCCAAAAGTTTAAAATTATTCTGCGTCTTTCTACAACTATAAAATAGAGATAAAGATTTTTTCTTCGAAGGAAATTTGTAGCCCATAAATAGTTCTGTCATTAAGCTCATGTAAATTTTTTAAAAAATAGTAGTTTTTGTGCAATAGAGCGTGCAATACAGGCAATTTTTTTAAAAAAATTAAAAAAAACAGATTTTCTCAAAATCTGTTCCAAATTTTTTCCTTAAATTTTCGAAGGGTAGTACCAAATTCACCCTATCCGATGACACAAACGCCATATAGTCTATTTTTTTTGATTTTTCGAAAATTACAAACCAACTTTTTTGACTTGTCTCTGACGTCGGTAAAATTTATATTAGTTGCGATTTTTTCACGTTACTATACATATGAGTACATGTGCTTTAAATAATGTCATATAGAGTCATATTTTGTTAAAATGAGCTCAAAATTCCGCATTTTCAGAAACACACAAGGTTAAATTTTTACGTTTATAATACCATAAAAGAAACCCCATATCTCCAAAACTGTGCAATATTTCAATTCTGGAGACAAAACGGTGTTTCAAAATTTATTAATGTTTCAGAAATTGCCATCATTTCCCCATTTGGACGATAAATGTGCCCTCTGCAGGCGCTTGTTCGAAACTCGTTTTTTTTTCAAAAATTGGAAAATTAAGTTCATCTTTGACTCGTTTTATCTCCTAAACTGTTCACTCTACAACGCTGAAATTCATTCGGCTCTTTATCAGTACATTACTCCTTTTTTTGTCTCTTTGGATTAAATAATCAGTCTAAACTACTTGTAAAAACAGCGCGGCTACCTGCTTTTCTTTTTTGTGGATAATGGCGTGTTTTACGAAAGCTTTTGCGAATATCTGGAAAACAAAGTTTCTGCAGGAAATATGCTTTTCGTGGGTGGTTACTGGTTTTCAAAGGAATCTGGCTCATGTCAAAATTTGCTAAATTCATAAGGTGGGAGTCGTTGAGTTTTTACATTTTTAATGACATAAAAGTGCTCATATCTCCATAACCACGGGCATTATTTCAATTCTAGAAGCAAAATCCAGCTTCAAAATTTAATAAAGTTTCAGAAAATGCCATCATTTGCCTTATTCCGACGGTAAGTGTCAAATCTTTCGCGAATTTCTGGAAACCGAAGCTTTTGATGAAAGAATGCCTTTTACCAATGTATTCGTCATTAACTGATAACAATAAGTGATTGTAAAACCCAGACTGTAAGAAAATTTACTGTTACTGGTGACTGTAATAAAATATGTAAGAAATGTACTGTCCTTCGGCCGAATACATTGAAAACACCTTAATTTTTTGAACTAACAACACGAGAAGTACAGCGAGCAGAAAATAGTTATTAATAAATTTGGACTCATGGGCAAACAAATAGCTACATACTTAAAATTGCCCAATGCAAATCTTAACACGTTTCATAGTTTCTATATAACTTTTCTCCTTTTATTAGCTTCGTACTCTAGGCGCCAACGCCTTATTAGCGCCCAGCTTATTAGAGTTGCACAGCTCTGTCTAAATTCTTTATTCAATTTTAGGCTGCATTGAACGTGATTGATTGATTGATTGGTGTTTACGTGCGCGACAACTGCGAAGGTCTTTAGTCTCGTAAGTGTAATGCATGCTTTTATCGTGGAAGGTGGCCGTGTTCTTCTCCCTTGGAGGGTGAGATTCGGCTCTGACCTACCCGTCGGATGGTTTCCCCAACAAGTATCTTCCTTCAATAAGGCGCTGTCACGGCCGGGAGAAGCTCAAATTTTCCGAATGGTCTCCCAACATGTGTAGTAGTGCAGCAGAGTGACTAGCAATATGGCTTTTTGGAATTCAAGGTTATTCCCGGTTTTTCAGATCTGAGAATATAAATTTTCCAGGTACTGTTTTGCCCCTTACAACACATTTTTTTCTGTTTAATACTTAACGGTACTATGTTACTCATGCACTTTTCTTTCACAGCCGAGTAGTAGAGTGTAGAATTTTGTACAAAAACCATCTTTCACCCTTCAGCGATTGCGAAGATTACTATTGTAATTGAATCTTATCTATTCATTGTTTACAACGAGAATTGACAAACTTTTGGCTTAGGTTTTTTAGTACCTTTCGTAGAAGGCCATAGCTTGGATAACAATAGTAGTCGGCGCGATCACTCGCGGTTCAGTTTCTTAACTAAGCGGACTTCATGAATATCGCTGCAATCGATTATATAAATGTTTCTGCAAAGGACAACAGTGCAGAAAGGTTGACTAGAAGGGGATTTCTAAAGGATCTCGCTTTGTCCTTTACTAAACCAAAAATGAAAAGGAAAATTCAGGGAAAATCTGTGCCGACAGCATTGAGAACACGCGGAAAGCTTCTAATTGGAATGCGAGAAGGGACCTAGGGGTCAGCGGAGTCACCAAAGGGCAATGTGGGACATTTTATCTCTGTGGGCGTCAACAAAATTAGATCACTCGACAGTATTGGGAAAAATTGTGTCCAGAATGTATTAACAAAATCTGGGTGATGTCTGATATTGACAATGAAACATTCAGAATAGAGGCTGCAGATGTTAAAATAATTTTGTCCAACTGCTTTATTCGTAAACCCTAATGCAAATATATTAATTGCACAAACATATTGCACAAACAATTGCACACAAGACTTTTCAATTCCAAACATCTACTCGCATGTATTTGAGTATTTGTTTAAAGTCATAATATATGCATTTTTATGTAGCATTTCATAAAATTTGTAATATGTCAACGTTCTCATGAACTTAACAGTATTTTGTAACTGATCAATGTTTAGATACCATTACTTGTCTATTTTTGAACTAAAAGTCGATTTGTTCGTAAAATATTGTTAAAAATACTTTGTTAAAATGAATTATAATTGAAATCCACGCGACCGCTCGCGTTCTAATTTTGAGCGCGACCAGTGAAGGATTAAAGAGGACTCGGATTTTTTTCTAGGAAGCACTTATATTCAGTCCCGAAATGCTTAGGAAAGTATTTTTTCAGCCGGAAACTTGATCTTGAAGCTCGTGCCAACGCAAAGTTTGAAGTACCGTATTCGTTAGATAGGTTTCGGAAAACGTCAGTCCTACCGTTAATAATAGTTTTCAACACGCAAGTAGGAATATCTTTTCAAAATGGATATTCTGCTGTCGATACCAGGCCTACTAATTAGTTCTCACAAATATAGAGGATTACTTCTGTAAATTACATGACATACCTGAAAAGTTCGCTATTAAGTGTTGTTAACACTAAGATTTTCATTATTAATAATACTTTTCAATTTTCGGAATGAATAAATCTTCATATTTCCTTGAAACATCCGGATATTTTAATTTTTGTAATTTTGAAGATTCCATAATCGATTTTGCATTACAATTTTAAAACGTTATTCAGTAATATTATTTAGAATTATAATAGTTTTCCCGCCAATTTAAATTCTGTTACAAATTTCCATTTTTTGTTTCAAAAAAATTTTTTTTTGTTTCTCTACTTTATTTCTATCTCTACTTTATTTCTAAACGTCATGACGTATCTCAAGATTTCCTTATCTACTTTAAAAAATACAAAACATTGTTACGAAAAGTCATAAGGCAGGCTAAAATCATGAAAACGATCAGGATATTTTGAACTCAAATAATAAAACAAAAGCAATGTGGAATATAATAAAAATACTACCAAATCAACTAGAAAACCCGTAGAGAATGTTGTTTTAAAATATAACGATATAAATGTGAACGATCCGGCAACAGTGGCTAATCTCTTTAACTAATACTTTTCGAGAATTGCTGCCGATCTCACTAAGGGTTTTCAGCCACAAAATTCAAAAACAGACAGTTCACCCAAAATTTTAGACACAATGTTCGTTTCCGAAACTTCTTCCTATGAAATTCTCAAAATAATCGGTAAACTAAAAAATAAATATTCGTCCGTTTTAGATGAATTCCCGGATTCTTTGTTAAAGACTTGTGCGTATGCCATTATACACCCGTTAACTCACATATTTAATGCATCTTTGTGCACTGGAACGTTTCCAGATATTTTCAAAACAGCTAAAATTAAGCCGCTTTTCAAAAAAGGCAACAAAAATGAAATTCAAAATTATCGGCCCATTTCTCTTCTATCAGTTTTTTCAAAAATATTAGAGAGACTTTTTTACGTACGAATGAAAACCTTTCTCACTAAACACGACGCGCTTTCAGATTGCCAACATGGATTTAGAAAATCAAAATCAATGGAAACAGCTATATTTTCTTTTCTTAAAGATGTCGCCTCATCATTGGATCAAAACGAGGCACCTATTGGATTATTTTTAGATCTCTCAAAAGCTTTTGACGTCATTGATCATGACATTTTACTTTCCAAATTACCTTCATATGGAATTCGTGGTATTGCTCTAGATTGGTTATGTTCGTACCTTAAACAACGATCTCAGAGAGTTTAAATACCTTACTGGAATGATGGAACATTACGTACGCACCTTTCCGACTCTTTGCCCATTGCATGTGGAGTTCCTCAAGGATCGATTTTAGGCCCTATTCTTTTCCTACTTTACGTAAACGATATGCCCTCGACGATTCGAAACGGAAGAACGGTTCTCTTTGCGGATGATACGAACATCCTTGGCAATAAAGAAACCGTAAATAGCACAATATCAGATGTTTCAAATTGGTTCCGAAATACCAAATTAGTAGTAAACGAAAAGAAAACGGTTTTAATGCAGTTTTCCATTTCAAATAAACAATTCTGTGCTCCATTGAAAATGAACAGTGTACCATTGACTGATGTTAAGGCAACAAAATTTTTAGGTCTCAATTCAGTCAAACCTTAAATGGAATGTCCATTTAAATGAATTGAACACAAAATTAAGTTCATTATGCTACGCGTTCAGAATTCTTGCAAATTCAGTCAGCCTTCATACTGCTCGTTGTGTATACTTCGCGAATGTTCATTCCCGCCTGAGATATGGCATAATATTCTGGGGAAATACATCTTATAGCTCCCAGACTTTAGATTACAAAAACGAATTGTACGAATAATAACCAAATCCCACCCACGTGATTCATGTAAGCCTCTCTTCATTAATCTAGGAATTCTACCATTACCGTGTCTTTTATTTACGAATCAGTGGTTTTTGTAAAAAATGACTTGCTTAAGGGCGGGAATATATTTTCAGAAAATGCCGAAGTCTATTACTATAACACTCGACGTAGAAATCATATTCATCAGGTGACAGTATCAACAGCTCATTACAAAAAAATTCACATACAATACATGTACATTATTTTACAACACTTTGCCAGATGACATTAAACGATTAAATTCAATAGAAAAGTTAAAATCCCAAGTGAAATCGTTTCTGCTGCATAACTGTTCCTATACAATTAGATACTGAGTTGATACAATTATTCAAATTATCGTTTCCATGTTGTCGCGGCAGGAAGTAATAAGAGCCAAAATTTATTGCTTATTTATCTTTGAAAATAGATTTTATTACATGGGAGTTTTTTGTTGTTTTTTTCCCTTTCAAAATTCAAAATTTATTGCTTATTTACCCTTGTAAATAGATTTTTTTACATGGGATTTTTTTCTCCCTTTCAAAATTAT
>BLKR01016912.1:0-18232 GCA_011170035.1 Teleogryllus occipitalis
TATTATTATTATTATTATTATTATTATTACTAGTGAGAACCCGTCAAAATTTGACGGTGTGATCTGAGATAAATGTGAAATACTGTGCCCAGACTAATGTTCACAATATGTTGCATTGTTTGAATCTTCAGGGTATAACGAAGATATTCTGTGATGTGGAGCTCCCAAAATTTTGAACACGTATGGCCCATGAGCAGGTGGCAGTGCAATATCGGCACCAAATTACAAAAAGAAAGAGCACTAATATACTGACGGATATAATTTCTAAACTTTTTTGATGTGTCATAATCTCCTATAAACAACTGTTTGATTTCTTCTGGCACATTGCTCGAAGGTAAACTTATTTTCCCATTGAAGCAACAGAGAGTAAACTCGTTTACGGAATTCTCACATGGGAAGTACAAAGTAGAACAAAACTGACATTTCATAGACAATGACCCAACAGAAAACGAAATGACCTCACTATCACGACACATACGCTGACTTTCTCTTTCCCTGCTCCCAGTCAATGTACTACGCTTGCGTTTTTTGGGGCGCGTGGGCAACGATTCGGAATTCGACATAACCTGTGAATAACTTCACTACTTCAGTACAACCGAACAAAACCCACTGTCCGTATGCTCTCTACAAAATATACTACAAAAGGAAATACATGCAAACTGTCATCACCACAATGCAATTATTACACTGAAACAAAACCTTGACGAATTGTGAACAAATCTCAACAATCAAAACAAAACATAAAGCAGCGCCACCATGAAGCGGCAGGGACTCACATCATATATATCAATTTTAAAACAGCCACCCTTTGGAAGAAAACAATTGACTTTTGATAAGCGTACTATTAAAGAATGATTTAATTAATTAATTTACACCGTAAATGTTGGTGAATCAACACAAACAATATCTGATAACACATCTAGGGATCACATTCTTTCATTCAAAGGAAAAAATACTACAATCGGTTCAGTAGAAACTCTAAACGAAGCCATGGCAGAATACCTTATTTTTTTAAATATATAGATTTGACTCAAACTCCTTTTGATTGTTGCCCCCACGTAAGAAATAATTATTGCATGCAATTTTAAAGCTCATTCATGCCGAACATTATTTTATTCCGATTCAATTTTCATGAAGGGTTAAGAACATAAAATGACCGTGTAACAATTAAATCAGATGAGGTTTATCTCGAGAAATGTTGTACCAAGATGGTGTAGCTGTTGTAATTAATGCGCCGCATTTTAATCTTGAAAATGGATTGTCACCCAGTACAAATATTTGATTCCATTGGCCTTTCGTTATCCAGATGCCCTAACTAAGCTATAGAATCCAACATTTCATTCGGAACAATTTAACGAACGTCTAGCGATCAGCATTCGTATAAACGACACAAGTGTTCTCGTAAGCGCATTACTGAAATCAAATGCTTGTGCGTGCAGTATTACTTCCATCAATATATTGTATTTTTTTAATATTAAAGAAAACGAAACACGTAAAATATGTTATAGACTCAGTCCTATGCTACAGCTCTGCTGAACAGCAATATACATGGGCGCTTGAACGGTTGCAGTGAATTTTGCTTCGAGTTTTTATTTACACTCATATTTGCAAATAATATAATACGCATTACTTACAGTTTTTCTCCTACAAACACTTTTGAAGTTCTCTCAGGTGCAATAGGAATTAATCCACACAACCAAAACGAAACCCCAGTTTTCAACCGTCAGTTGTGATAAAGTACTTCATGGTAAGATGGCCTCATGTCCGTGCGTTCCACTGCGCTGAAATAAAGTGAGAAAATGTTGCTAGCATCTGCCGCTGAGGACAGGAGCGCTGCCATCGCGATACTCCCGTAAGAAAACATAGAGCTTCCAAATAACGATGGATTATTTACGATATCTATCTTGTTGCAATGACAGTAATTTCATCTAATTGACTACTTATTTATTGTTATTCGTAGTAAATAACTATTTTCATTTGAATCCATTTAATACAGCTACTCGATACTATTCTATCCGTTAGCGTTGCACTGTGGGAAATATAGGAGACGCTGAGAAAGAGCGCAAATTTCAAATCATAAGGATTATAGTGTTAAACATTGTTCCTGCGGTGAAGATTTACAGTGGTGTGTGCATGCTTTAGGGCTTTACCAAACTAAGAAGCCAATCTGCAAACTATTGATAGAATTTTAACAATTGGTCAATAATTCATTGTTGTATTAATGATTCATGGTTCGAGCCTATGTACATTGGATTTTATGTTTTGTATGCCCAACAAAATGAAATATTAAAAGGAAGTCATTTGTCAACTTCTTCCACACATTCTTAATCTTTATATGAATTCTGTGTAATTGTGAATTGAAAAGGGACTTATTATTTTAATACCTGCTTTCTAATCATATCAAAACTCCTAAACGGATAATAATTTTGGATGCAAATACTATAATATTGTTTTTAAGAATAAAAATATATGATATTTATAAGTGCTAGGCCCAGCCAGTCGTCCCTAAACCAACATTTTCTGTAATTTTGTTTTCAAACAATTACCACATTTTTTAGATCAAATCCAATGGAGAATAATTTTCATTTGAATTACATTTTATATTTGCAATTAATAATAAAAAATATTACTTCAAAAACATTTACAAGTAGAGTGACAGAACAGGTAGTGATCTTTCCCCTGAAATCGTTTCAGAAACTGCTCTGATTTTTCTTTTCAATTATGATTTATTTCTAACTATTAAAATTTCCTAGTTTTGTAAGAATATCTTACGTTTTGTATTTCATGATAATTAACGAAGATGTTATTTCAAAAGCGTTAATGGATAGGATGTCTGAATAGAAAGTTGCCCTATCCCTGATATCCTATCTGAATCTTCCTCTAATTTGTTATTTCAATTGTGATTAGTTTTCAAGTATTAGAACCTTCTAATTTTGTTGTAACTTATTACATTTTATATTTAAAAACAACATTTACACAATGTATGATTTCAAAGCATTTATGTATTTCTGAGCATACAGGAACCATAAAAAGTGAACACAAATAGGGTTGTCTGGAACACAAATAGGTACAGAAAGTGGTTCTCCTGAAATACTATCTGGTTCTTCCTTTGATTTGTTATTTCAATTGTGGTTTGTTTCCAATTAATAGAACTTTCCAATTTTTTTTGATAATGTTACGTTAATCATGTGTTTCAAAGTTACATTTACACAATATAAAATTTCAAAAACTTTTATGAATATCTGAACATTTAGGGTCTCAACGCACATGGGTGTGTGTGACCACAAAGTGGTTCTTCTGAAATCATTCCTGGTTTTTCTCCTTATTTGTAACATCAGTTGTGATTTGTTTCCAACTAATAGAACTTTCCTATTATTTTTGGATCATTTTCCATTTTATTTTTCAAAGTAACATTTAAACAAAATAAAATTTCAATGGGAAAATATTTGAAATCCTTTGTGGTATTCCATTATGCTTTATTTTCAATTATTTGAACTTTATAGTTTTTCGAGAATATATGAATAAGATAACTACAGGAATATATAAAATAACTACTTTCTATGATATCTTGTTATGAAGAAATCGTTATTGAATACCTTTTATTGTTATTCTCTGTGTCTTTAATTGTGTGTTATCTTTAATAGAGTAAAGTGCGTGTGGAACCAAAAAATATCAGAATGAAATATATATGTTTGAAATCCGTTCCCATACACAATTAGTAGCTGTTACAATTTTTCCTTTTTATATACTCTATATTTAATACTTATAAATAGGGAACGGATTTTCATGTAAATACATATTTTTGCAGGGACAAGATACCAACATTCACTAATATTTTTTAGACTTAACACGACATTCTGAACGAATTGGAACCATTTTTATTTTACATATTTTTACATATTTTGGTATAATTACATATTTTACATATTTTATCTATTGCTACATAGTTCGTTACATTTTAATACATTTATAGGTCGAAAATGAACATTTCACATGCTATGTTTGAAATATATGTTACTTGAAAACTAACTTTGCTACTGAAATACTTACGAAAACACGCAATGCGCTTGTATTAATGCCGGACCATCGCTATTAATTGTCAAACTTACCTCCCCCCGCCCCCATCTGCTTCTTGCAAGCCGCGTAGTCGGGATCAAGGATGAGTGGATGTATGTGAAGCAGAAGGAACGTCAGCCACGTGCTTACTCGTATTTCATAGACCCCATGCGTAACGATAAAAAATCCAGATCATTGGGTAGTGTGAATAAAAACGAAGTATTTACTACTAGTTATAGTAACTAGTAAAAGCATTTACTTCTAGTCAAAGTATCTAGTAAAAGCATTTGCTTAATTTGGTGTGGATAACCTTATACTTTTACTAGGTAGGCAATGCTGGGAAAATAAGTTACTACTTGTTAGGGAATGCTGGGTAACAAGCCGAGCGCCCTCTATGTACTGATCTCGTACGCTGCGTGTTGTGAGGTTAGATTTGTATTGTGGTGTTGAGTTGTGTGATTTACGCGTGCTACTGTTTCTAATAGCCTCTAATAATCTTCTTTTAGCCAAGACGTAATGCCATATCCGCTGTCTCCTAGCAGCACAGCATCACTTCCTTGGCGATTCATTACGTCATACAGCTTGCTTCGTTTCAGAATTCTGTTATCATGAACAGAACCTGGCCACTGGGCATCTACACTGGTAAACTCTTCCTTAGAATGGCCTGAACATTAAGTGGCCTGAACATTAATGGACATAAATCCTTTGCGGTTGAGGTATTCATCTCCATGTGTAGACGGTTTCATAATTCGTACGTGAGTACAGTCTATGGCTCCAATTGCGCTGGGGAAATTGAAACGCCCATTCTGCCTGCGCAAAATTAACATCACTGCCGTTTGGAAATTTTATTCAAATATAGGACTTGTCTATTATTTTTTGGTTAACATTTTGAATAGTCTTTGATACTGTGGAACGATGAACACCAATGTCTTTTCCTATTCCAATTTGAAAACCTGGATCACTTACGAAACGCAGAAAAATTTCCAATCTTTGCACGTTCGTCAGAACACCTCCTCTTGTCTCCGTAGATTCGCCAAGGAAGTGATTTGCTAGCCACTCCACATTTTCCTAATCAAATCTAAATAATTCCCGGTAATCAATTTCAGATGTAATAACGCGAGGGCGATAGTTTTTCGGTGCTCGTAAATTCAAGAACGCCGCCATGATTATTATCACATGATTATATCCTCATACGTACATTCAAGCATGAATTTACGTGTTGTGGTGTTTCAAAGACATCCACACTCGCGTAACTCACAGAAGAAATTTACTTAAGTGCGATCATCACCGTGCTTAAGAATTTCGCAGTATTTACTAGTGAAATGAAGCAAAAGCAGAGTTTTATTCACACCATTTTAAGTAAACGCTGGAAAATACTAGTTCTTACTACAAGTTTAAGAATTTACTATAAGTAAGTAGTATTTACTACAAGTAAAAGCTAATACTTAAACTTTATTCGACGAAGCGTAAGTATTTACTGTAAAATCTCCTAGTATAAGCATTTACTTCCTTTTATTCACACCACCCATTGCCTTTTCCCGTTTCTGGAGTTGGTGTGTGTGTGAGTTGGGGGGGGGGCGTATGCTCCCTTTACCCCCCCTCTTTCTACGAAAGTATATATTTCGGATGAAACTAGCGAATAATTGCTTCTGTAGATGTAAAACTTTCTTTCAGCCTCCCTGAATCCATATTAATATTTGATCGGCAACGTACTGTGCTCGGAAAACGCTTGAAGAATGGAATTTTAAACATTATAACAAATTTTTATTTCACATATTTCCTATTTTTTCTTACATATTTTTGAAAAAATAACTACATATGTATGTACATATTTTGCTTTTTTTATTACAATAAATTCCGTTCCCTACTTATAAACTATTAGTTCATGATCTAAATTGTGAAGGTTTCCCCCATTTCTTATACATTTATTCTTCTAAAATACCTTAATCACATCAAATGTTTCCCCACAAGGTACACGTCCACTCACAGCCACGCGGGAACAGCTCGTGAAACTGCTAGTCATCAGTTATAGTTGTCGTAACAATTTCAGGAAACTGAACCGTTATTGTTTGAAATATTGCGAGTGAGGATTAGACAAAATACGTGGGAAAGCTGGACGTTGTTTCTCTCGAGCGGCCGGGGAAAATCCGCAGGCCCAAGGAATCCCAACTCATCGGGACCCAAAACAGGAAGTATGCCAATGCTCTCTAAAACCTAAGGTTTGGAAATGCCTTTCTTTTTATACATCTTCGTTAATAATAGAAACAAAGTGTATGTACCTTTTCGTCTAAATAAACAGTTAATGACTCATTTGCTACTGACATGTAAATAACAATAAAACAAGCACTGCGAGGTGTTATTTGAACTACCCTACTTATAACATTTATAAACAATATTTGTAGTTTTTCTCCCATATTTTCCTTGGAAACACCACGTGAAAAAAATTACTAAACTCATGACAAAGTTCTGACCGTTCACAAGGAATAAGAATTATTTTAGTTGGCATTTAGACCTCAAAATAATCGGAAACCACCAGAATCTCTTGCTTTAACCCTTCAACATGGGGTGCCGTCCACATACGTACCGGGGCTTTTAACTTCTACCTGCGGGATGCCATCTGAAGACGTCATGACGCAGCTTTTCCGCGTGCGAGATGTCCTGACACGGCGTGGCCGTTTCTCTCCTCGGCGAGGGGGCCGGGCGGATGCAATCGCATTCGTAAAGGTATTTGGCGAAGGGAGTTTCTCTTCGTGTAACGGGCCCGCCGGGGCAGCTACTCGACCTAGCTAGAATATGCCTAGTGTCGAAAATCCGCCACCCTCGGGACTCGAACCCTAGGACCTCCCGATAAGAAACTCTGCCGTGTAAATAGTTCTTTCCTCTGAGACATCTCAACGGAAAAAATCACAATGAATTTCCCCCAAATACCTGTACGATTCTACTGAAATACCGGTATTTTCGTATGAAACTACCGGTATTTTGATGAGAGAATAGCGGTATATTACCTTTAAATAAAGGTATTTTTCCGGTATAGACGTCGGATGAAGGTAAAATACCTCTAAAAATACCGGTATTTGACGTCTTATACCGGTATTTTTAAAGGTATTTTGAATAAAGGTATAATAGAGGTAAAGGTATTTCTATACCGGTATAAATACTTTTACCGCTATTATTTCGGTATTCGGTCCAACAAATTATTAATAGACACAATTATATAAATTGTTTAAGAACATTTCTTCTTAAATTTCAAATATATTTTAAAATATTTGCATTATTAACGAATAATAATAAATAAGTGTAAAAACATAAAACTACTAATCTATACAGAATGATACGAAAAATTCTGAAAATTCTGTAATTCCAAGAAACTCATTATAAACATTTCTCGGACACGCCACCCACGTCTGACAAAGCGCCGTGTGAGAGCGAGGCGCGCTGCCGCTCCGAAATCGAGCTGAGATCAGCGTCATATCCGTTGCCGGCGACAGGTCGACCTACGCGGCACGTCCGGCGTATCGTATTCCTTTCAATGTACGCAACGACTGATAAGTGGATGTTAATCGACTCCTCTGCGGTGAAGGAGCACGCTGTCTCCTGTTCTACCGCAGTGACCTGACCCAAGAGCTTGTGAAGAAAATTATTATTTATATCATGAATAACCAATTTTCACAATAATGCTTTAATTTTTCGTTTATTGCTATATATTAATTTTGACCTTCACGCGTCTGTACGTTGCCTCCATTTTACAATAGTTTCATTAGGCAACAATCGGAACAAAACATTTATTAACAATTTTACCAATCTACCCCAAAATGAGGAAATTATAAACTTCCCTTGTTTACTTGAAATTAAAATCCAATCACCAATTTTTCAGATGCACAAATTTCTCTATCACTAATTCATTAAAGTTGCTGGTTTCTCGAAGTTGCTATTCTATTGATAGCATTGTTATGTTGTCATAGTATTTCTAAGACGAGTTTTTATCCGCTTCATTGTTGAAATCGAGTGTTGGGCTTCTGAAGTGAGAAGAATCAAAGAAGTTTACAGACTTCTGGAAAAAAGTATTGTATTTCATTTTGTAGCATTACTTGAAATAATGGTACCGCTCCTGTTGCATTTCTAAATTCGCTTCTTTTGTACATAACTTGCAACTCGTAACTCCAACTGATAACTTATTGCGGAAAATAATATTCTGTGCTAATTATTTGGTATATATGAGGTGTGGTACATATTGAAGATGAAAAGAAAAATAATAGTAATACATTTTAAGGAAAAGTGGGTTTTATAAACGATATATATATATATATATATATATATATATATATATATATATATATATATATATATATATATATATTGCAACGGAACACACGTCGTGGCCTTCCCTCCGAGGCGCCGCGCACAATACAACTCTGTTGCGATAAGGAGTCGTTAGCCCTAAGGATGTGTGAGATCGCGTGGGCGTTACCGGCGTCGTTCGACAGTTCACTGCCGTCCCGACGTCAGACCTCTCGAGTTGTTTCGAATCGTTTGCCTTGATGAGGCTTATGTCTAAAAATGCACCTGGGTGGGGACTACGGGCAGGTTTGTACTCAAAGCAAAACACTTGTGGCTCTGGCATACAAGGCTGTATATTCTACAATCAAGAAACAAAAAGAAAAACACAACACACAAATTCAACAAAAATAACAACCCTTCACAAATAATCACATTTAGAACACAACCTTCGTGCTCGGAAATGCATATTCGAAGCAATTATCGCTACCTCATAAAAAAAACCTTATTTCATCATTCATTAAATAATCTTGTAATTCATGCACCAGTTGGTGTAGGAATACCTTCGTCTTAAGGACACAAAGAACACAAAGTTTTAAATTCCCTGCGCTAAATTGCTTTCGTTTTTTTAAAAGTGGTTTTTAATTCACAATACACTTCAACCACCAATGCTTAGAAAACTCAGCACAGACTACAGATAAATTTACTATATGAACTTTGAACACTTTATAAACCTCTTTAAACACTCAATCAACTGGGTGACTTGTTTAAAGCAAATTAATCACTTATGTTCTTAACATAGCTTTCATTCAAGAGTTCCACACGCCAGCATTCACAAATGTGGCTTGAAATGCGTAACATTTGAAAAGCTTTTAAAAGAATAGTGTGGTTTAACATTGTTCGATTACATCTTTTCGTTACTGCGACCGTTCTGTCGCACGGGTACTCACGCTTCTCCAATGGGGTTTTACGTGAACTGGCCTAGTCGAGTGCTGCGAGCGGCGCCTTGGCGCCTCGGCGTTTGGAGAACGTGGCGATCGCACCTTACGCGACCTCCGGGCTCTCGCGCTGGTAGCGACGGCTCGTGCTGGCGACGCGCCGGGGTAGCCTGGCCTCCACGATCCTCCGCCCCTCCTTCCGCTGCGTTTCCGCACCAGTTTTCTCGGCTGAGAATTGCCTCGGCCTCGCCTCTGCGCCCGTCTTCCTTCCTCAACACAAATGCTTCTCTGGCGGTGTTTCAGGAATGGTTATCGCCTTGGCTCCTTGCTTCGGTGATGTGACGTAGCGGCGATGCAGAAAATTGTTCGGCGTACGCCGGAAAAGAGTCCGATTCAGCCCTCACTGAATTCACATAATTCGCTCCCACTGATACACGTTTCTTTTCCGTCGTGAATTATCAATAAAAAAACGAGTACAGTATTCGTTCTCTTCCCGTACTCGGATGAAACAATCTCGCGTGAAGTTCACTGCTAGCGACCCGCGACCGGTTTCTCTTCACTAACCATCCCTTATAACGGTTTTGACGTGATTGGTGAGACGCGTTCCGCAGCGATCCGTCCTCCTCCGAGATTTTCCTAAGAGTCTTTCAACTTTCAACGGAAAAAATTTCTTGCCGTTGGCTTCCCTCGTTTTTCGGATACCGGCCAATCACAAGATCTCGTTCCCATTCTTATCTTTCGAATTTCTTATTCGTGGACAAGCGTTTCGCTCGGCGCGGCCGCGGTCGACGTCAGAGAGTGACGGGGTTCTCGCGCCGCGTTCAAATTAGCGAACTGCCGAAGACGGTATCTTGGGAATTTTTACACATGGTTCGGTCCGTTACCAGGGCATATATTTGAGCTCGTCTCAATATATATATATATATATATATATATATATATATATATATATATATATATATATACATATATATACTCACACACAATGTATACTTGTATATATAACACGCTTGATTTCTAAAAATGTAGAACTCGCCCCAAAGTAATTAAAAATTCAATGAAAATAATTACATGTTTATAACAAAATAATAATTATAAATCACACTTCATAAATTAACACTGGTAGCACTGACACTAGGAGAAAATCAATATAGTAAAATTATAGAAAATTATAGAATTTTCTAGTTCTTACTAATAATTTTGTTAAAATCTTTAAAATTATACAATGAAAGAGACAATTATTTAATTTTGAGTTTACTAATGTTGGTCGAACTAAAACTCGAAATTGCCAAGTGTTGGCCCTCCCTCCTCTTTGTTTTCTTACTTCGTTCCCCAGGTAATGGATGTCCGGGCTGCCGCGTTCGACCAGAAATCAACTCTCCCCCTCACCCTCTCAATCTCTATCTATCATTACCGCTCTCTCATTACCTCTCTCTCTCTCTCTTTCTCTTTCTCTCTCTCTCTCTCTCTCTCTCTCTCTCTCTCTCTCTCTCTCTCTCTCTCTCTCTCTCTCCCATAGTGTATAAATTGTTACGGCTATTGGTTCAGGAGGAAACGTATCTTTTCCTTGCACGGGGAGATTCCAAGAGTTTGGGGTTCGAACCTAAGTATTTTAAACTAATCGGTCAGTGGCAAATTTTTTTATTACAGATTACATTTCGCAACGGTTAATGACAAATTTTGGCGGAAAGTATAAATTGTTGCGGCTGTTGGTTAAGGAGGAAAAGACTTTTCCTCGCGCAGAGAGCTTCCAAGTCATAAATTTCTGGGTTTCCAAACTGACTATTTTAAACTAACCAATCTACGGCAAATTTCTTTTTACAGATTACAGTTTGCAACGGGTAAGGGCAAATGTAGGCATAGAGTATGAATTGCTACAGCTATTGGTTCAGGAGGTAACGTTTCTCTTCATTGCGCAGGGAGCTTCCAAGACTTCAACTTTAAAAAGGTATCGTACCTTTTCCTCGCGGAGGGAGCTCCCAAGAATTTAAATTCTGGGGTTGGAACCCTGGTATTGTAAACTAACCGCTCCGCGGCAAATTTTCTTATTACAGATTACTTTTTGCAACGATTATGGGCAGGTTTTGGCAGAGAGTATGTATAGTTACGGTTATTGGTTCAGGAGGTATCGTGTTTTGTCTTGGAAGGAAACTTCCAATAGTTTAATTTCTGGGGTTCTAACCTGGGTATTTTAAACTAACCGGTCCGCAGGAAATTTGTTTTATTGCAGAATACAATTAGCAACGTTTAGGAGCAAATTTTGGTATAGAGTATGAATTGTTACGGCTATTAGTTTGGGAGGTATCGTGCCTTTACCTCGCGGAGGGGGCTTCCAAGAGTTTAAATTCTGGGATTCGAATCTGGGTATTTTAATCTAACCGGTCCGCGGCAAATTTTTTGATTGCAGATTACAATAAGCAACATATAGGAGCAAATTTGGCATAGAGTATGAATTGTTACGGCTATTAGTTTGGGAGTTATCGTGCCTTTTCCTCGCGTAGGGGGCTTTCAAGAGTTTAAATTCTGGGGTTCGAACCTGGGTATTTTAATCTAACTGGTCCGCGGCAAATGTTTTGATTGCAAATTACAATTAGCAACATTTAGAAGCAAATTTTGGCATAGAGTATGAATTGTTAAGGCTAATAGTTCAGGAGGTACCGTTCCTTTTTCTCCGCGGAGGGGGCTTCCAAGAGTTTAAATTCTGGGGTTCGAACCTGGGTATTTTAATTTAACCGGTCCGCGGCAAATGTTTTGATTGCAGATTACAATTAGCAACGTCTAGGAGCAAATTTTGGCATAGAGTATGAATTGTTAAGGCTAATAGTTCAGGAGGAGTCGTGCCTTTTCCTCGCGGAGGGGGTTTCCAAGAGTTTAAATTCTGGGGTTCGAACCTGGATATTTTAAACTAACCGGTCCGCCGCAAATTGTTTGATTGCAGATTACAATTAGAAACATTTAGGAGCAAATTTTGGCATAGAGTATGAATTGTTACGGCGATTAGTTTGGGAGGTATCATGCCTTTTCTTCGCGGAGGGGACTTCCAAGAGTTTATATTCTGGGGTTTCTAACCTGGGTATTTTAATCTAACCGGTCCGCGGCAAATTTTTTAATTGTATATTACAATTAGCAACGTTTAGGAGCCAATTTTGGCATAGAGTATGAATTGTTACGGCTAATACTTTGGGAGGTATCGTGCCTTTTCTTCGCGGGGGGAGCTTCCAAGTGTTTAAATTCTGGGATTCGAACCTGGGTATTTAAAACTAACAGGTTCGCGGCAAATTTGTTTATTACAGATGACAGTTTAGAACGGTATAGAGCAACCTTTTGTTTAGAGTATGTATAAATACAGCTATTGGTTTAGGAGGTATCGTATCTTTGTTTTGGCAGGGAGCTTCAAATATTTTAATTTCTGGGGTTCGAACCTGAGTATTTTAAACTAACCGTAACGCGGCAAATTTTTTTATTACGGATTAGAGTTTGGTACGGCATAGAGCAAATTTTAGCATAGATTATGTATTATTACGGCTTTTGGTTCAGGATGTACCGTGTCTTTTCTTTGCGCAGGGAGCTTCCAAGACTAAATTCTGGGGTTCGAACCTGGGTATTGTAAACTAACCGGTCAGCGGCAATTTTTTTATTACAGATTACAGTTTACAAAGGTTAAGGGCAAATTTTGGCGTAGAGTATGAATATTTACGGCTATTGGTCTTGGACGAAACGTGTCTTGTTCTTCTTGAGGGCGCTCGCCATAGGAACGTAGGTGTTATTTTTGGTTTTTTGTAAATATCTTTTGAAAAAATGGAGATATCAGTATGATTTCCTCACTAATCGTTTATAAATAAAAAGCGGCAAATTTGGAGTACTGTTTGGTGTGTATTGTAATGATTTGTGAGACTAGCCCGCAAGAATGCGTGGGACAAGGAACTTCTACATAAGCAAAGAGGAGCCAATAATTAAAGAAACAATAGACGACAGCGCCGCGTAAAAATAATTATTAGGAAAGTAATGGAAAACAAAAAGGGGGGGGGCAATAGGCATTGTGAACAGTGCATAGAACCCAAATTTAGGAACATTTTGAACCAAGAATCACGTTATTCAAGCCACGGGTTCCGTAAATATTATAAATGGTATAAATTGCATGCATGACGGCGGAGTTGAAGACATGGTGACCATTGTTGTACCTCTGAAAGTATATAATAAAACGAGTTTTATTGAATATCCAGTGAATGCCTGGGTGGATTTTGGCCAAAATTACAGAAATTGTAGGGAAAAATATTTAGATCAGGGCAAAATTAGTTACGGCGCGGGGGGGAATTTATGTAAGGCTTTAATAAATCGGTATCCAGTTCCATAGCACAGCGAGCTAAGAAAGAATTAAAAGAGCGATCGAAGATGTAAGTGACGTCATCACGAGTGGGGAAGACGGAAAATAAAGGTTTTTGGAAAAAGGAAAACGGGAAAGGGGAATTCGGTAATGTGATAATTACAAACCAAAAGTTAATAAAACTATGAAAGAGAGAGTAAGACGCAGATAACCCCAAAGCAGTGAAAAATGTAAACATTTTCGAACATTTATTATGGTGATGGGCATATGTTTGGAAAAAAGACAGTCACTTGGATTGTGTAGACCAACAATTAAAACTGGGTTACAGACAGAACGAGTTCGGACGTGAGGATGATAGCACGCGTTTTTATGTTGTGTCTACTTTTTGAAAATTTTTTGCGGAAGCGTCGTGTAAAACGTTGCTAAGTTATTTTGGTTTACATTTTTTTTACGTGGACAAAATCAAGGTAGTGATAAAGCGAGTGAATTCGGGATTACGAACAATAACATATGAATAGACGCAACGCGAAGACTGATTTTAGTTACGCGATTGCAGTGTTAGGCAGCGGATGCGGACATCTTGTGTTACAATTTTTATAACACGGAGTGTATCAGATTTCGGACAGTGATCAAAATATAAATAGAACAATTTTGTAACACAGTTTTGTAACACAATTCATGTAAGTCAACAATATTTCTGCACCGCGGGAATTTTAAAGTTTGTATTTCTTCGATATTCGTGAAATCGAGAATATTCTTTCGCCGTGAGAACTTTAATATGATGGAAACGTCGTGTGTACTGGAGAACGCTTCGCAGCGTGTGTTCAGTAATGGAATTTGGTGGAAAATATGGTTTGGAGCAAATTGAAGTTGCAGCGCATTATTGCGGTACACGGGGAGCTACCAGCCGATAGACGGCGATGCGTGACGTGCGCCGCGTGTTCCAACATTGGCCATCATAAAGGGAAGTGACATATACATTTGTTTGTTCATTTTTTTAATTTTTTTAATCTGCAAGCATCTGTCGAAGACCAAGTTGTCTCTAATTATAAGGTGATAAGGTTAAAATTTCTTACGACAGAATGCGCATTCAGTGTGGATGAGTAGTCAGATTGCATTATAATTTTCAGTGTGAATGATTGTTTTTTTTATCTGTAGGGTTTTTTAATATTGAGTGGATTGTTGATTGTTTGGGTTATATTTTGTGTGCCGACAGAGGGCCTTGTTTTCCTTCATGTGTGTGATGTGTTGACATACTCAAAGAAAACACGTAAAAGAGAAAGCAAATAAATAATGATGAACACATCCAGGTTCATCAATATTACCAACTCTAGTGATGTTACATAGATTCTTATTCTATGCTTAAATATCAAGGAAAAGATCCTCTTAAATAAAAGGAAATGTTAAAAAGAACCCAAGAAATATTGAGGAGAAACACGGAGCAAAAAGGAGAAGATTGTCCTGGCCAATGGCGCATTTATGTAAGATGTTGCAGTACAATATGTTGTGTTTAGGATGTTTCAGAATGAAACTACGAACTTCTTGAGCTTTTAGAAGGGTTCAAATAATCAGTTTATGCCAATGATCATGTATTGGAGTATTTTATATAATGAAGTTGCACATGTGTATTTTTCCACTGATTTCTAGGCAACGGTTAGGTAGAAATATTCGGCAGGTCACGATTTGCGGCTATGAAGATGATTTCATGTAACTGCCAAACACCCTTGCATAGTGGGTTGCTTAATCAGGGGAAAATGTCACATGAACCAATGCATAGAACTTTTATGTTATTTTCTCACTATACGTTCATTTGCAACAAGTGTTCATTTTCAAACCCTCTACATTTCTTACAAGTTTATAACATTTATTCTGCGGCAACTGTACACATTCTTGGTTCGCATGACCTACGGCTGATTCCCCGTCCGCCCGGTCCGTCCGTCCGTCTCCGCGTCCGTCCGACCGTCCCTCCGAATCCCCGTCTTTCCCTTCGTCTTCACGCTCGTCCCTCCGTCTGCGCTCCCATCCCTCCGTCTGCACGCCCGTTCTTCCGTCTGCACGCCCGTCCCTCCGTCTACCCGACCGTCCGTCTGCCAGTTCGTCCATTAACAACACTAGCTTCTAAATCTCAGCCAGGATGGTCATTAAAATTGATCATTCCTGATCAGTCTAGCTCGATCTTCCTCATGAATTTGAAAAGGATATGTTGATTTTTTTGTTCAACATTACACGTAGCCTCAACAACATTTTATTTTTTTTAAACATTACTCCCAAATTTGTACAAATGTTTTACCTGATAATGAAAAATAAACTTATAAAAATTGATCAAATCCAATTTGCTTGGTACAATCTGGAGTTTCAAAAATTCCAAAAGTTGCAAATAATTCAGGAAATTATGTGCTCTTGTCGCACCACTATTTCTTGTTTGCGTGTGAAGAAAGTGTTTTCTTCTGTAGTACTTATCAGATACTTGACTTACAATAAAGGCTACTTCAAGATGCTACAAAAGGGGGGTACATCGATGAGAAACAACTATCAACACAAAAGAAAATTAGAAACATTTAATGATTTAATTGAGGAGTAGACGTTGGTGATTTTTTCCCTAAATTGTATATAATGAAACTTTTCAAACGTTTTTAATTTTTATGGACATAAAAATTCATACATTGGACAAAGCCCTATTGAGAACATTTCTTATTTATGTTTGAAAATATTTCAAACTTTAAACATAATATTAAACAAACCAACCCATAGTAATTAAAACGCATATAATACATTTGCATTAATTAATATTTCTAATTAGACAATTTAAGTCTATATATGATGTATGTATATATCATTCATAAACAAAAGTTTAAATTAACAATTCTATTACACATATGTATTCACGAATCTTCAAACCACAGTGCACGCATTAATTGCGACAAATTTCTGCATATAAATTAATACAGAGTTATTAAGGTCAGGTTCCTCCACTGACTTAATAGTTACCGTTAGCATGACACCTGTAAATGACAATACCATAGGAAATGTTTGTGCATCTTTCAAGGACTTGTCCCAGATAGTGATATCAGATCAGTTATTATTATTACTATTATTACTAATACTGATAATTATAATAATAATAATAATAATTAATAATAATAATAATAATAATAATAATAATAATAATAATAATAATAATAATAATAATAATAATAATAATAATAATAAAGCTAACATCTCGCCACACCACTCCCACAGCACAACTCTCACAAATATGCAATATACACTATGACATCACGTCATCACAAATATAAAAAACAAAACAAAGTATACAAAGTCTCTCAACAAACCTCAACCCTCACTAATGTCATCACAAATATGCAAAAGAAATACAAATACAATATTAGTAGTTTATGTAATTAGATCATAATGTTAAGTTTTATTGCATGGCAACGTGTTTTGAAAACGAGCGACCTTAGGAGCCAGTTTTCAAATTTGTACGAATGCAATAAAGCAACATTATAAACGAGTTGCATATGCATTTTTTTGTAAAACAGTATTGTAAATTTATAAGAGAATCAAACTTAATTTTGCGAAACAACTTTAATGTGACGTCTCGGATATTGGACATCTGTGCGAGAAAACGTTGGTCGGCTGATCCGTTCACCGCTACCTCCCCACGATTCTCTCGCTGCGATTGGCTGAATGTGATGACGCAATCATCCGTGCCGTAAATTCTAATACGTCGTCATTTGTGCCGTATTATGTCCTTTTATGAACGATTTCATAAAACGCAACAGTATAATGCTGGAATATAAAAAGTTGTTATTGTCATTATGATTATTTTATCATTAAGGATACGAAGAAATTGTGATCATTTCTCCTCCACCAGACAGAAATTCTACGAATGAATTCTCGAGAAATTCGTCGCTTGTTTGGTCAAGGGATCGGAAGTGACGAACGGGCGAACAGACAAACACAGTGAGTGACAAACGCACGGACAGACGGATGAACACATGCCCATATCCGATTATTCTATCTAGGATATACAAATGAAATCGGTGAGAATAATGTAGATAACATTGAAATGATATTCAATTTTCTCCTTTAATAAGTACTATGATAGATGTGAAAGCAAATGCAAAATGTTTTTGAAATAATTCATTGCATATGGTTTCAGCTATGATGATGATGGCTACGCGATCGAAGGGAACTTTAGTTATTAGAAATATTGATAATACACAACAGCTTTTTCTCAATTTATAACAAAGTACAATTTCACCAACAATGTATTAATAAGAATATTCTTCCTTGGATTATTTGCAACGTTGACGTGTTGTTCGGTTACTTAATATAAAATTATATACTAGTTTAAGTGGCAAAAATGTTTCCAACCCACAAAAAATGCCCAGACTTCGATTCTAATTCAGGTTCATAGGTTCTTCGAGCAACCGACTAATCCACTAGACCATCCCACTAATTCCATTGTAACAAGTCTCGAAGAGATACATTTTCGCAATTATCGAAATTTCAGACGTGTTACTGAAAATTGGACCTAGTCCATATTGTTAACATTTACTTGAGAAAACAAAATTTTAAAAACGTTTGGGAGTACACCTTATTTCGTATTGTTTTTAATTGTCACTATTTAACAGAT
>BLKR01016913.1:0-18221 GCA_011170035.1 Teleogryllus occipitalis
TACACGTTCCAACTGTCATAATCAGCACTGGATCAACCATCAATGTTCAGAAACTTCCTCACGATGTTACATGAGTCTAATTTGACAATCTTCTGCGTCAGGATGTATAACCCCTTCTTCAGTTGCAGTTCAGCCAGGGATTCATGTAGAAACATAGGAATTTCACCAGTGGCGCCTAGAATTATTGGTACAATCGTCACCATTTCCACGTCGCTCCACATTTCCTTTATCTCATTGGCTGGAGGTTGATATTTTAGAATGTTTTCACTTCTTTTCTTTGGGATGTTGTGAGCTAGCGGGACCGCGACATCAATCAGATATACCTTTTTGTTTTTCTTGTCATGCCATACAATGTCCGGTTTATTAGATGACACAGACCTATCTGTTATGATGGACCTGTTCCAGTACATTTTGTCATTATTTGTGTCAATGACTGGTTCGGGTGTGTACTTATAGTATGGTGTTCGGTTACCCGTCAAAAGGTTATTATTGTGGCATAGTTGCTGATTATTATTATTATTATTATTATTATTATTATTATTATTATTATTATTATTATTATTATTATTATTATTATTATTATAAGTATTATTATTACACGCTACTCAGTTTTATTACAACAATCAACTATTCCTATTCTTCTCGTCTTCATCGCCGCATCTTGATGGTCTTCTTTCGGAAGGAATTCACCCAAAAAACTTTTGTTAGAATTCTATCAGAGATCATTCTCATTAGGTGGCAATCCTATTTGAATCATCATTCCAATTATTATCATTAATTTTTCCTATAATCATTCACCCTCAGGATCATTGCTTCTCTCGCCCATGCTCAGAAAAAAGGATGGCACTTTTCAAATTATAAATACATTCCGCAATTGGTTTTAGTCACTCGGTTTCCACTTTTCATCATCATATATTAATGGTAGAACGAAATTGTGTCATCAGTAACGTACCCTAGTCGGTCCTCTGCAAACATTTTATACTTTTCCAATTACTGTTTTGTAGATGATGGTACAAGAACATACAAGTATCGTGTTTCTGAAAACAAGTTTTAAAGCCTAGGACGCGTCGTTTCTACGTTACCCACAATCATATCGTGAATTAGCGTGACGTGTGTTGCATGATGCATGTGCGTCGGTTGACTTCCTTTATGACATAATGTGCGAATCCCTAAGCCATTCGTTATAAATCTGTTTGATTCAAGTCTGAGAAGCAATTTCATACTCAACAGTAGCACTCTTACGGGATTTCGTGACTCTTGCAAATCTTACGAAACCGTCATCTTTTCTTTGCATATGTGGTGCACAGAGGTGATTGTATCCGCATTGGCTAGGGTACCTGCTGCGAACGGAGAAAAAGAGAGTAAGAAAAATGGTCTTGGTTGGAAGGGTAGAAGGGAATCCAAAGAGACGAAAACCACGACTGACTTGAATAAAACTGTTCAGGAGAAGAAAGGCAATGGATAGAAAAGAATGGTCTATCTAAGATGCCAAAGCAAGAGTGAAAGTGGTGCAGTGGGAACGACGACGACGAAGAAGAAGAAGAAGGAAACATCCGCATTACCCACATGTCCCAGAATATAATGACTTCTCTTCAAGAGCATTAATTCACGACATCAGAAGTCCAACCTTCATAACGGCTTAGGTGGCTCAGGGCATCAATTGATGTCACTTCATCGACAGATCCAGGGGATAGAGTCCCGAAAGATTTTCGACACCAGCCAGATAGCTGGGTTGAATTCAGTAGTGTCTGGAGGAGAATAGTTGCGACCGGATTCTCAGAAGGATAATTTTCCGGGGTTTATTCGATCAACACCAGGTGAATGCCATGCCGGAGTAGTTCCCTAACGAACGGGTCACGGACCCCGCGCGATCTTTCATTCCTCTTCCCTGTCCTATCCTTTCCCTTACACACACACACACACACACACACACACACACACACACACATACACACACTTACACTAACAAGCACTACACTACCACATGTTCCTGGAGACCAGTTAGGAGCTTGGGTTTTCAAACTGAGCGTCGCGGTGATTTTTTAAAAATTATCTTTAGATTAGATTTACTTCAATCCTTAGAGCATTTATGTATTTTGTACTGTCATACTGTATGATATTTGGAATATATATGATTTATTTTAATAATTAATTATGGATTTGGCAAACCCTTTAACAATAGCCTATTATATCACTTACTCATTTGTGTTGAATATTTAGTAAGCCTACAAGAACCCTTACATTTGAAACTTGTTACCAGGGAAGACGGGAGAAGTATCGTTTAGATCAAGGGAGGCGTGGTCGAAAAAAGTTTGAAAACCCCTGGGTTAGAGTGTGTTCCGGCTGGAGCTCCGCAGGTGGGAGATACCTAGTTGGGGAAACTCCCGCACGTTGACGTGTATTTCGGGACCGAACCACGCCATCTAGCGGGGGACGATCGCCGCCACATTCAGCGATAAAAATCACTTACGGAACTAATGACCTCAGCCGATGACGCGCCCGGAAACCCTAATCAATCGAGCGAAACCCAATTCACACCTCGAAGTTCCCACTTCCCTAGCTTCCGGCTTCTCTTCGAGAATACGTCACAATGTTTTTCGCGGGTGCGTGCGTATTGAAAACAACACGCGCGGCACGGATATGGATGGCAAAAACAACATGGATTTTTTAAAACATCTATGTTTTCCACCAGAAACATCAATATATTAACATCGAGATTTTGCTTTCGATGATTTCTCCACATCGATATTTTGTCGCAAAAACATCCATTTATTAATTTTTAATTTTTTAAAAATAAAGTGGCTTAGGTACTTTGTAGAGTAGCAACAATTCACAGCAATATCGTTGTTTTGCGTCATTCTCTTTGTCATAGCGCCATTGCCTGAATCAACAGTGAAACATGAAATCGATAGCAAAAGACGATGTTCTTTATCGTTAATTTTATTGTTTACATTCGATAATAATTTTTACATTATACTAACATGCTGGTAACCAAACAATAAAATATATCCCTTTTACGTATTGAAATTAAAAATGGATAGGAAAATAGCATGTTTTTTAGTATATAATTAAAACATCGATGTTTTCTCGTTGATATTTTCATCGACATCGAAAACCCTTTAGCGATGTATCGAAACATCGATGTATCAATGTTTTGCGAAAATTTGCCACTAGGCGCAGAGGTTCAGCAGACGGCCGGGAGGGTGAGCACCCGCGTCGCCACCACCCACGCCTCACATTCAAAAACTATAGCAAACGACCACATTCTTTCTCGCATTATTATTTTGTAACTTTTGCAATGTTCCAAAAATCACGGTCTGACGAAAATGAGACCTAAGGTATTTTTAAGCGCCCTTCGCTCTATCAGAGGAACTGATTAACGGACAAAATTGGAACCATTTTGTAGCAAAAGTTCTAAATTGCCTTTTCTTCAAATAAAAATTACACAAAACTCTCCCTTTTCAAAAAAATACATATCCTGATTTAAAGATCTAAATTTTTAGAATATAAGTTTTATGTTTTGTTATCGATATCGCATTCCTAATGGTAACTTCTTTCTGATCGGAAAACGCCACGTTCTAGGCCAATAATTCGATCGTCATACCGCGATCTTCTGAGAGCGAAATGCATTTTGCAAGTTGCAGTATGACGGCTGGAACGTTAGCATTTGTGCCTAGGACGCGGCATCTCCTGGACAACAAGTAGTTCCAGACTCCGGCAGCGGTAGCCTACGCTTTCATCAATATTGTACTTATGCCAGGTAAATTTTTTGCAATTTTCTAAAAGACAGATATTACCGAAAATTCGACCTGCACCATTTCAATAGCAGTCGTTGGTGAGAAATTAATTGTTTAAAATTCTCTATATCTCACTACGATTCATAAATATGAAAGTAAATAATGACTATTTTCGTGAAATCATTTCACAAATTTTGGATAGAATAAGTTTTTAATTCAAAAAACGATAATTGTAATCCGTCAATAAGAAAATTCTTTATTAAATGTATATAATACACTTATGATACACCAATTCCTTAAACAGAAATTCGCAGTATTTCAAGCGACTGAAATATTTTAATAACACAATTTCATTTATATCTGAAAGGCGCTGATATCTCTAATTCATCTATAACCAGAAATCATCTATATGTTAAATTTCTCAATACGTGGAATTCTTTGATATTTCTACGATATTGGAATTCGTTTTTCCTTTATTTATTTATTTAACGTCAAAAAACAGTTAAAACTGCGTATGACGTGCTATGGGGAAAAGTGAATTGGGTGCACATTTTCAAAATTCTGTGATCCCTACACTAAGTCATATACTACTTAAATTTTAAAAAGAAAGAGCTCCCATGTAATAAAATCTATTTTAAAGGATAAAAAGGCAATAAATTTGGCTCTTAACCATGTTGTCCTTCGTTTTTCCTTTTCTTTTATACAAACCCGTAGTAATGTACCTCTGATTTCTGAGCCTCAAGATTCGTGTTTTCAGTGAAATAGTTGAACTTCTCTTTTCATTAGAGTAGAAGAATCGATGCGCCTCTTTGCTGGCTTCCACGCGAGCACAGCACGGAAAGTTCATTGAAAGCTCTCGAACGCCCTCTGCTGCTGCCCGCCGAGTTCTGCGCATGAAGCCGCGCGAAGCGGTTTCAAACCCTCACGCGTCGATTTCTGAACGCTGCTTCGCTCCCGGCGCGATCAAAGGCCGCTGCGAAGACCACGGGAAGCACTGAGGGACCGCTCTGACCCGCTGCCGATATCAAAGAGGCCTCTTGGGTGCGGCATTTACGGCGGTTTGATTTGCTTCCACGAACTCTGTTTTGTTAATCCGGACAAATGGTCGTGACGTCATGAAGTCTTCGTACGTGGCAAAACGTTTGGACATGCACGTGGAAAAAGTTTGGATGTGGAAAAACACAAAAAGAGAAAGAAGTAACTCACATTTTACTAATATAAAGTACTAACCTAAAGTAAAAGGTTTTTTACTAATTTTGTTTTTACAAAGCAAAGTTTTTTTACTAATCCAAAGTAGAAAAAGATATTCATTACTATATCGCTAAATACTGAAGGTCCCTTCAAATCCGGGAAACCCACGCAGTGGTTTTTGGTAACGCGTATTCTCTGTATATTCGCAAATAAATTATTTCTATCTTAATGAGTAAAGACAAACTACTCTTTAAAAGGATAAAGATGTGAAAAAGTTCATATCGAGGTCACTTACTACTTAAGTAAAAAGTTCGATTTCCTTCAAATATTCCTTGAAGGAAAGATGGAAGGGAAGTGGATTTCTCAGGGAGACGAATTTCGTCGCTCAGGAAAATGTGGACCGACACAAGTTTCGAACGGCTCGGCCCCATTACAGACGTCAGAGACATCTGAAAACAGGCAATTGTCTACCTTTGAATTCAGAGACGGCATCGAGAGATCTTTAGTATCCATCTGAAGGTCTTTGGGTCATATCGCGTCTTGACGTTCCCACTACGGCGAGAAGCGCTGAGCCACCAGTTGTGCGAGTGTGCACAGCCACCGAACTGTGGGAACATCCTTGACACAAATCGATCGATACATTGACACAAATCGATCGATCGATTGATTCGATCGAAAACATCCTTGACACAAATCGATCGATTGATTAATTGATTGATTACTGATCCTGGGCACGTCAACTACTGAGATCATTAGTCCCGTAAGCGTAGTGCATGATTTTCATCGGCAGGTGGCGGTGATCTTCCCCCACTGGATGGCGAGATCCGGCGCCGACCTACCGTCGACTAGCGGGGTTTTTCCCAAACCAGGTATCTCCCACCAGCGGGGCACCGCCCCAGCCGGGACAAGTTCTAAGTCCCCGACTGGTCTCCTGGTATGTGTGGTAGCGTAGTGCATGTTAATGTACGTGTGTTGACACAAATCGAGTTTAAATGACTGTAATTGTGGTAGTAACATGAGTTGAGTCTATCCCTTTAATGCACTGCGTCTTTTTCCTATATCGTCCAATAAAATGACGAGGAAAACTTCGACAACTACCAACTGTTAGTAGCTAGATATTACGTCGTAGTTTCCTTTTAACTCTTCTTCTCGCATATTTTAATATAATTACACAAATACTACAATGTGAAAGGTAGAGAAATACAGCATGCAAATGTATCTGTTGGGAAGTACGCCATGCCTCGCCTGTTTTGAATTCAACGCTATCGGAATCTACATTTTGCATTTGGCAACGGCGTACCTCGTATCCGTTAGCTCTCACTTCCAAGACAAGATTTGCCGCAAAAGTGATTGAAAATTGCCGTCGGGCCCGTGAGATAGAGCTTCTGTTACTCATAATGTCATTTCTACACAAATAAAGGCTGAAATAGCCATCGTTTGACATTATAAAGGAAATTTTATACTGACAAAATGAGTGAGAGAATCATCACTTTGCGATAAAATGCATTGACCGGATTAACTTTGATGGCCGCACGGAAGAAATTTTGTGGCCGCACGGTATTGCACGCACTAAGTACGCGTGAAACAACGATGACAAACGCACGACAATACTGCCGGAATTATAAAACAGTCAGTGTCGCTTAGTCTACGCCAGGAGCACCACTTTCGCATTTTTTCTAGGTCATCGCTTTTGTTTGGTGAAATTTTCTCCTTCGCGACGCCGAGCTTGCGATAACGATTTGCAAATTTCTGGTCCTGTGCATCGAAAACTTGTCACCCTGGGGACATAATTTTGCTTCGTTGGCTGGAAAACTACGTTTTCGCAAGAACAGGGTTTCAAACATTCAGAGGCTCAAAGGCAGTTTTGAATCATCCTGTAAATTTGCATTCGTGTGACGGATTCATTCTAGTGTGTGCCTTTCGCTTACTACGGCTTCTATGACTTGTGTCAAGGAAATATTGAGATCGCGTGTGCCGTTTCGCTGACGTAACAGCAACAACTCGGTGATTCCACTATGACTGTTCACGTCTCAAGATACCGCATTCACTTCAGAACGGCTAAGAGCAAGAATACACCGCCAATGACAGGGAGACGAAAACACTACTCAATTCTATCTCTCACTTTTGGTCAGATAATGTTTATTTTCCCGTCTTGTATTTTGTAAGAAGAGAAAGTATTGTAATCCTGCGCTGGAAATCGATATTTTTCGACAGAAAAACTTTTATTACCCAACGCTGGAAACGAAAAAGTGGGTAAATATTATTCACACTACCTGTAACGTGTTGTATAATCCAGAATCCATTTTTGTGGGTTCTTAATCCCGAAAAATATATTGACGGCAAAACATCTGTTCATTAGTGGTCAACGCTAATAAGAAGTCCAACACTAGCAACTCTGAAACCTTCCGGGAATTTATATTTATTTCCACTTAAAATTTCGATGCCCTTGGTGTACTGTCAATCGATCATGTTCTCAGATCATGGCTGGTATTTATGAAATAGGAAAATGGACAAAAATCAGTTGGTATACTTTCAGGAATTTCCTGGTAATTTAAAATACGTACACGTGAATTGAAGATTTCGTAACGAATTGTCACGTTGGACCATCGCCGATTTTCCGATATCTTAGCAAAGTGAATAAAATAATAAATAAAAAAGTAAAAAAGTCATAAAAATGTATTTATGCAAAAAAGGCACTTATGCTCAAGTAAGCATTATAAAACTTCGTCATAAGTCATCGTTTGTCACAATTCATGCACATATATTATTAGCCTTTAAATAAGTTTGCTAGAATAAAATGGGCGTTTCCCTAAACATCCGAGGTCTAATCACAACACAATCGACAGTTTCCAACAAGCGCCACGCAGCGCTAGTTGCGAAGTGTCCGTAGTGCCGGAAGCGATCGCTTCGCCCGATTCCCCAGCCGGCTGCAGCCCCGGTTGCGATAATTGGCCGTTAATGCGCCTGACGCGCCGCGCCGGTCTGGCTGACGTCTGCTCTGGGCGCCTCATGGACGCCAAGGCCGGCGCCACACAATGGACGCCGAAGAAATGGCGCGCGGTCACAGATCAGACCCTGGCTTGACAAGCCCCGCATATGAACACCCTTTTTGATTCCTTTTCTAGGGCTTTTATCCAGTCAACAGCCGGTTACCCTTTACGTCCCGATGGGACGCATATTCGACCATACACTAGACTAACACACTTGCGGGCTCCTCTGATCTGGGGTCAGCAGAACGCGAGGCCCTCCGCGACAACACATACAAAGTCAAGGGACAAACAGCCATGGCCAAGGCGGGACTCGAACCCGCGACTCTTCGGACCGAAGCGCTGAGTCAGTACTCGCTCTTAGTCACCTCGCTCATCCAGGTCGGCCCCTATTTGATAACACAGAAAAATGTTACCTGAAAATGTTTCAGTTTGGCACTTAGTTCCATAGACCTTCAGTACCATTGAGCATACATCATACTTTTTTTTTCATCCCTGCCTCTTCCCGTTTCTACGGGGTTGGCGTTAATGGGAGCGGGCTCCTTTTCATTAATTTGCCGCACACTCCTCTCCATTCACACTGATTTGGCGATGATTTTACGTCCGAATGTCCTTCCTGGCGCCAACCACAGGGGACACACAAGTATATTACCATAGACGGTACACACAACATGAAACACACAAACAAGCCCTAGGCGGGGTTAGAACCCACGATCCTTCGGTCCGAGATCGCCACGGCACTACTGCCTTAGCGATCTTGACTTTTCAAGAACATACAAGCGTTCTTAATAACAACCTAAGTGCAACAGCACAAATTCTGTTATGGAATATGTGGAAAGTGATATCCTGGAGCAGGATAAATTGACTGTTCTGAAACCGCACAAGTTAATGTAGAAGCCTCTTGCTCATTGCATGATGTCAGCTGTGTCGAAGCAGTGTCGCATCGAGTAGGAGAATGGAGTCATAACATCACGTACGAGAATTTGCAGATAAACATACTATTAAAATATTTGGATTTTTCAGTCATCCTGAATATCCAACAAAAGCATTGACCCCTCTTTACTTTCTAATTTATCCGTATTTATGAAATTAGTAATACTGACGAGGCGTAGTAGGCAAGAACAGAATATGATTCCAGACAATGTAAAACAAAGTCGCGAGTTTGAATGGCTCATTTTGATTTTGGGGTGTACTTTACATGAAGCCTCAATAACATTTTCAAAATTTTCTCTAAAACGGCTCCAAACGTTTTGATTGAAGTTGGTCCTCATAGGCCGAAAAAATCTCTGACCAAAAATGGCTCAGGTCTCATTTTCGTTGAAGTCCCTAATATTTCGAAAATTACCAAAATGAAACATTTTTCGGCGATTTCCTACAACTGCAATATTGAAGATAGACATTTCTTTCCTTTATGAAATCTGTTGTTCAAAAATCTCTAGAAATAATTTCACGCACAATTTTTCGAAAATCTGAATAGATTTTAAGTAGTTTTGCTTGAAATAGAGATAATGTTTAAATAATTATTTTCTCAGAAACGCCTCGAATTTTTTCTTCATTTTTTCCCTTGTAGTATGTAGTAGGGAAGGTATAAAAACTGGTCCTGGTCCCCTTTTCGTGGAATTATCAGTATTTTTAAAAAATGCCACGAAAATAAAAGGCAAAAAAGTACGATATTTCTTTGTTAGGATCATTCAAGAGTTTTCATGTAGCAATACAATTGGAACGACACCATACAGCACTTTGAAATTCTCAGAATAGTAAGTTCTCTTTGTTGGGAAATGTTTCTGGTATATGAAACGGAGTTTTGCATTGTCGATTTTATTTTTATGTATTAGCTTGGAATAAATTAAAATTTTCGCGTTTAATGCGCTATGATTGGTAATGAGTTTTACAAGTTTTGGCTAATATTCGTTTAAATGGGCAGAGATTCCAGTATTGAATTTTTCTGAACCTTTACTGACACGAGAAAGTACGTACTCTTATAGAACCACTAGTTAATTAATGAAATATGTTTCTCAAAATTAGATATTTCAATAGGATCATTGTTTTTGAAAATATGAATGGTTGCGCGTAATTTTGCAATCTTCAAAATTACAAATCAAATTTCCCACATTGCTTTTGCTGAAGAGTCTTTCTGAGACATCAGATCGTAATACAACAATGTCAATGCTGCGTCACAGCAGATCAGAAAATTACTTCTCATTGTTGGACAATATTTTGGATTCTCGAATTTGTATTTACGTATTAGCTTTAAAAGAAATAAATTTCGTACCTCATGCGCTACGAAAGGTTTTTCAAATTTGGCTGAGACGATCAGAATTAGCGGTATTATAAATTACGGACCCACAACTAATGCTAGAAAGTACTGTACTGTTGTAGCTTCACTTGTGCTTTTAAAAATACTGAAGTGGTGAGATTTAACTTAGTTCAAAGGCATAAAAATCCAGAAATTAAGATTTTTACTCTACGCCAATTTTCCCATTGTTATCCCTGACTTTTTCCTTGGCTCGGTTCCCCTTTGAAGCCGGAAGACCGAGCAACAGGCGGGAAACGCGCGCAGCCCTCGAGCGGAATCAAAGGCGCGGAGAGGTTTCGCGTTGCGCACGGAGCCGTTCCCCGCGGTTGACAAGTGAACGCGCGCGTCACTAGCCAACGCCGCCGGCGAACGACGTAATTAGGGCGGGCACGCGCGCGTTAACTGCACCGCGCCGCGCGGCGCTACTCAATTGACAAAAACAGCGCGCGGCGCGAAGCACCTCCCCTCGCACACGCTTTTGAGCGGGGGGCGGCGACTGCTGGGCGGGGGCGGCGGGGATGAGGATGGGGGGTAGTGGGGGCGGGGAACAGTGGAAGCGAAGGGCAGTGCGGGTGGGCGATAATGGGGGAGGAGGATAGTAGGGGCGGGGGATAGTGGGGAAGGAGGACAGTGGGAACGGGGATAGAGGGGAGGGGGATAGTGGGGACAGGGGACAGTAGGGCGGGGAACAGTTGGTGCGGGAAACAGTGGGGGCAGGGGACAGTAGGGGCGGGGGACAGTGGGAGCGGAGACATTGGGGCGGGAGACAGTGGGGCGGCGGGGGCGGCGGGGGGGCGGCGGGGCGACGGGGCGGCGGGGGCGGCGGGGGCGGCGGGGGCGGCGGGGGCGGCGGGGGCTATGGTGACGGCGGTGATAGCAGCACAGCGGCGGGGACAGCGGAGGCGGTGGCAACGTTGGAATGGGTTGTGGCTGAGGCGATGTCATTAACCGAGGTGACGGCAGCGGTAGCGATGGAGTTGATGGAGTCGGCGGAGGCGACGACGAAGGCGGACAAAACATAGACTTGGAAATTGCGCAGAATTAACATCACAGGGCCAATTAAATCAATTACGGCGGAAGCTTAATCTCATTTGCCTCTCGCACTCTGCGGTCTACATTAGCGGAAAAGTGGCCAATAATGGTTTGTTCATGAGATTTAACTTTAAATTCTGCTTACACATGATCTTCGCTTCGCTGATTTCAATGATAACATTTACACATCTGCACAAAATGAAATGGCAGATGGAGAAAAAATTTTTAAAATGTTCGTAGTAGATGTAATTTTAAAGTAAATTTTTTTATTACACCACGAGAGCTCCATAATTTTTATGTGTGTATCATATGTTCCTTCTTTTGGAATTAAGTATTACGTCAATTAATCTTTTGGGTTTTCTGTAATATTTTAGAATACTTTAATAGTGAAGTGTATAAATGTATTTAAAAAAATAAAATATGTAACACTACTAGTATAACATTTAAACGAGAGATTTCAATCAGACGTTTACCTAACTATTCTTATCATTTGAATATTTTATAAAAACGAAATTCGAAATCACCAACCAAAAGAATGCGCGTACTTATTTACGATGAATTCCGACAAAAAGTGTGAACATTATGTGCATTTTTTAAAAGGAATTATGAAATCAAAAACACATAAAATTATTTCTAAAACGCAGAAACAAATATCACACAAATGTGTAAAACTTTCACCAGCTTCCATTATTTTATTAAGTAAATTGTAAGTAAAGCGTTCAACAGATAATTTTCTGGTGATTAAATTCTCGTTTATTATTTTTTTCTAACTAAATAAATATTTGAAATTTTGCTGTATCTAAAAAAATCCATGTTATTTTAAGAAAATGTATTCTCTCCATCATTATTTTAGAAAAGTTTTTATCTTTTTTTAAACATTTTATATTAATGCGTTGGAAGATTTAAAATTCTGAATTTAGTGGTCTGTGAGATTCAAAAGGTTGGCTTCACTAATATTAACAAGTGTCAATGTTTCTTCTAAAATTAAGTCCGGTTAGAAAAGGCACTATCCGGGCAACAAATGGAGTCAACGTTCACATCTTTCGGACATAAACATTCCTAATACAGATTTGCATTTTGTATTAGAAAACCAATTATATTTATTTTGTCACATGTTTGTAATTATTAATGTGCAAATATTTTTACAAGTTATTTTAATTAAAAAGAATTGTAGTCATGGACAAGATTTTATATAACTTCATCCATGTTTTTTCGAAATTGTATGGCTGCAAGGGAAATTAAAACACCAAGAACGAAGATCAAGTGCAATAAACAATAAAAAATAAGAAAAATATAAATTAATGTTAGGAAGTTGCTCATATTCCCATATCCCCAGTACTGTGACTTTCTGATACACTCGCATGGCCTTGAGAAATGTGTATCTGGTCCAGGGGTTATGATTTTCAACGCGGGGCAGGGAGACGCGTGAATACAAGCCTTGCCCGTACACCTTCCCATGCTTAAGAGTCGGGAGAGAGAGAATTCCCCTACGGCCTACGTCATGAGAGAGAAGCGACCCCAAGGTCGAAATCTACGCCGGCAACTGATACACCTCTCCTTCAATGTCTAGCTGCCACGACTAAATTGCGGGTCACAGGGATAGAGAATTTAAAACAAGCTTGCACATTCATTTATTTCATTAAGAACATTTCGCGTCTCTCCGCCAGTTGCATTAAATTCACAGGAAGGTTTTTTCCTGCACGACATGAAAAACCGTTCCGTATCCGCGTTGGAGAGATTCCGTTTTATGCTGTGTAAAATGGCATTTCACCTCAAGGGTGGGAGAAATTTCCCGGTTAAGGCAGGTTTCAGGTTTGTACAGGTTCCGATTTAGACAGGTTTTTTAATATCGGGATTGAACTTTTTTAACGATAATTTTCCGTGGATGGGAGGCGTGAATGTGAGGCGTGGATGTGAGGCGTGGATGCGAGGCGTGGATGCGAGGCGTGGATGTGAGGCGTGGATGGGAGGCGTGGATGAGAGGCGTGTATGGGAGGCGTGGATGCGAGGCGTGGATGGGAGGCGTGGATTGGAGGCGTGGATGGGAGGCGTGGATGCGAGGCGTGGATGAGAGGCGTGAATGGGAGGCGTGGATGGGAGGCGTGGATGGGAGGCGTGGATATGGCCTGTAGCTAGGAGGCGTGGATGCGGCCCGTAGATGGGAGGCGTGGATGTGGCCCGTGGATGGGTGGCTGGCGAGTAGCGCGTGGAGGCGGCGTGTGCAAAGGCCTTCCTCAATTGACCCTCATCAAGGAGGGGGGCGGTGTACGGCCGAGGCCGTGGAGTACACTGGGCCAACAGAGGCCCAAAGGCGCGGAGCGCAAGAAGCACAAGGAAAAATAGCTACATCACTGATCAATATAGTGGGGAAAATGATTGCTCCAAAATAATGGTATCTACTGGGGTGGATGACCAAAACAGTTGACGCGCCCGGAAACACGAAAAAATCAATCAATCAATCAATCAAATACTGGGGTGGGTAATTAATGATCGATTATTTTCTGTTTCCTGGTGCGCCAACTGGTATGGTCTTTACTCACGAAAATGTAATTCTTGCCAGGAGATGGCGGTGTTACTGACCCGGAAGAATATTATTAATTGATTAATTTGTGTTTCCTTGAGCGTCAACTGCCAAGGCCATTAGTCCCGTATGTGCAGTTCATGTTTTACTTGGTTTGAAAATTTCAATGTGGAAATCATAAATAAGGTACCCTAATGCGGATTAATATTGTATCTTGAAAAGGAAATTAATACTTTTCAAAAGGCAGGGCCATCAAACTCTCTAAAGGGCTGGTCTCCTGCATCCCCCTCCCCCCAAACACATTGAAAATCTCCAGCCCTTGAAAAACATCATGTTAAACTATATGAAATTCAAAAATCAATTGTGTACTGATGTTTTATTCCCTCACGATTACCCAGCACTCGAATGAGTTTGTGGCGCCCCTGTCACATAACTAAAGTTACGTGACTCTTAGGAAAGTGGTGGTAGAAACAATGGTAATCATTGAAACAACGCGTCGCAAAGAGGAATGATTCTTTATTAGTTGGCCAAAGGCTTAACTTGCTCATCATGAATGGAATTAAGTTGAAACGTACTAATATAAGAGAAGTGCTGTTAGTATAGTATTTAGCAGCTTGCCTTTTTTATATTTTGAGAGACAAAATTACAATTGAAATGTACTAATATAATTCTCATTATCAGACTTCAGTGTGGTGGATTTTTGGATACTTGTAATATTTATTCATTCGCTGTATAATGAACGAGACAACAAATATGAGAACTTACCTCCTTTAGAGTTTTCTCAAAAATCATAATTTTCTTAATAAAAGAGTAGCAAAATAACACTATTAGATACCAAATTTACTCAAATTTCCCACCAAAATTTTAAAAATTATCACAGTTTGGGTCACAGGATCCAAACTTAAGAACCATTACACATATAATTGCAACGGATCAATAATCATCGAATATTATTTATTTATTTAAAACCTGTTACTGGAGAGGTAAACAAAGAGTTCATTTCATTGCAGACAATTTCTTGAAGTTTGAAAGACAATTAACACAGTAAAAGTTTTCAGTTTGAGAATTCTAGGTAATTTCTCGTGAACATCTACCGGCTTCATTGATGTACAATATACTACATCAAGAACTAGAGTGACACACCGTATACCTCATTGACTGACGGTGAAGAAAACGAAGCCAGAAAGGGCATCAAGGTCTTGCTTGAATTTCCGCCGATGCTCACCATTTCCCCACAAGCTTTATAAAAAAGAGGTCGCAACACAAAATTTCATGCATTTTTATAACGATGACCTCATGTAACGCATAGGGCGGTCTGTTCGTTGATTCATTGATTGATTAGTAATTCCGAGCGCGTCTGCTGCTAAGGTCATTAGTCCCGTAAATGTTGTGAATGTTTTATAGAGGGAAGTGGCGGTTACCTTACCCGCTATTGGCGAGATCCTGCGCCGACCTACCCATCGGCTAGCGGGTTTTTCCCCCAACTAGGTATCTCACGGCAGTGGAGCACCGCCCCAGCCGGGAAAAGTTCTAAGCTTCCGACGGTCTCCCGGTATGAGAGGTAATGTAGAGCATGAAAGTGTAAGTGGGTGTAAGTAAGGGGTGGCATATCACTGCTCTATCAATTGCCTGATGTTGATCGGAGAAACCACGGAAAACTACTGATAAAAGCAGGTGGCCGCTAGAATTCTCCTCTAGACAGCGACTGAACTCATCCTAACAATTAAACAAGTCTCGAAAATCCCGCGGTCGTCGGGACTCGAATCCTAGATTCTCCCGGCCAGAGGCACTGCACTGACATTAACTGATGCCCTAAACCACGTCCGTCCGTTCGTGTTGGGAATGATGTAGGTACTAAGGTTCTTTGAAGCAAAACACAATGCCGACTGAGTTGATAATACGGTTTCACTGATAATACGGAACAATTATATCTTCTTCTTCTTCTGCGAGTGGAACTACACCATGCGGCGTCTCTCGCACCCAAACTTCCATCTTCTTCTATCTTGCCAATCATCATCTTCGATATGACGATCTCTCATTGTCTGTCACACACCATCATACCACGTGAGTCTTGGTCTACCTCTCTTTTTGTGCATTGGCACCTGCCACCTCCAAGTTTTTAATGGCCATCTTTCCTCCGGTATTCTTCTAGAATGCGAAAAAGAAAGAAAGAGAGGTAGGAAGAAAGAAATAAAGAAAACTTTATCCCAATGAATATAATTTTTCTTCAAAAAATTTCTTCTTAGAAGAATTATATTGATTGGGATAAAGTTTTCTTTTTGGAATAATAGACAATTGCAGAGATAATGTTCTTATTTTCTCACACAGTGTAACAAAATGTATCAAAGAGCAACGGCTTTGTTAGTAAAAACAGCACAGAACTGCAACAGGAGCTAACCCGCGAAATTAAATACCGTTCGTACTATCCGGGTTTCACGCTCGCCAAAGTTGGCTCATTGCATTGTTTGGATCCCTGTATTAAACTCGTGTACGTGTCGCCGAATCCCTACGAGCGTGCACATTGATCTGGAACTGTGACGCCGACAGAGCATGTCACCCATCAGCGTGATTACTTCATTTGCAAAGTGCCCAGTGTTAAAAGCGGTGAGAAGTAGTGGTTTTGCGGTTTAAACATACCAGTCGGATCCGCGCGAACATTCCACGCTTTTTAAATCATTGTTTTAAAGGGAAAATATCCATTTAATGAAACTGAACTTGGACGTTCCTATCAGCGCTTCCTAAAAAGTAGTGATACATTGATAATGTTTTCAAAACATCGATGTTTTATGTTCTATAGTTTTACGCGATTGAAATTTTATTTTTGAGAGAAAAAAATGAACAATCATAATAAACCGGCTTTGATGGTATGTTGGTTATCATGTCGAGCTACTAATCCCAAGTTCGCGGGTTCTAAGTCGGGGGATTTTTTAAGATGCCAAAAATCGACGGCATGCTTGCAGACGCTTGTCGGCATGTAAAACAGATTCCAGGAAAGGCACTTGGCCGATCCTGGCAAAATTAAATCCTCTAGCAATTTAGCGATAAGAGTTTCGATTTGAATTACTGGCTAAGATTGCGGATATTGTAACTTGGTCTGCTCTGTCTGGTATTCAAATCAAAAGTCAAAATCGGTGCACTAGCGCCCCTAGGGAAAGCAATAGTAAACTACCCTAGGTATAGTTGCTCAGGATAAGTTTAACAAGAAGGCGCTAGGAGCTTCTGGAGTCTAGCCTACGCACTAATCTGTGTATGGCACTAAAAGAAAAGAAGAATCATAATAAAAACTTGTAATGATTTTGAGACATTCATAAATTGGAATTTTCCAGACCAATCTGAGCAAGAGTGAAAAATAATTCAAAGAGGGGTTTCGTAGATAAAGTATATATTATTTTTTAAGTATCCAATCAAACAATAAAACTTGTTTTAATTGTTTTGATACTTTTATGATTTTATTTGTCAGTTAGATCTCATTTAAAAATTAATAAACACGTCCACCGCCAAAATAGTACCGCCCCGTGAATGTTAATATAACTAAAAGTTGGGGTTAAGGTTTTAAAATCATCGATGCTTTTAGGGTGATGTTTTATTAGCATTGATATTTTAATTTTGAACATCGATGTTTCGAAACAGTTTTTAAGCACCTAGCTTGCACCTTTTCGGAGCTGTGCACAATAGCAATACGAATAGCACGATGGCAGGAAAAAGAGTATTACTGGTTACATGAGGGTCTGCTTTTCCCTTACGTCATAAACAACATATTTCTATTTTTCGGGTTACATCTGTTTGATTCATCCCTGGAGGCAATGTTTATCAAGTTACGAAGTTTTGTGTCGACTGTTTCTTATAAATGGTACAATAGAGTAATATTTTATTACCATTACTTATTATTTCCTTCTTTCGGTATTATTATATACAGTGACCGAGATACGCCTTATCTAGTTCTACCATGTGTGATGAAAGTCGGAAGCAAAAAATGTGATACGAAGAGTCTATTATCACTGGACTTAAGACGTAATGTGTCAACTGGTTTGGGTTGCTTTTACCGGATGATACGTGAAGTAGTCTTCAGAGAAACGATGAATGAATAGAGTTGTCGGAATGAAGCGGGGCTAGATAATAATAGGGGGGGGTGGAAATAGATGAAGAGGAAGAGGCTGAGCGGACAATGTGTAGAAATGGTGGACTTGGATGAAAAAGGTGAGGATGAACGAAGAAAGGAAAAGCGAGTAGGATTGATAAGACGGCAAGATTAAGGAGAGGACGTGTTGGTGTTGGGAGAGTAGAAACGAAAGACAAGCTAAACGCGCCGTACGAAGAGAGACCGGGTGGGGTCGGGTGGGGTCGGGTGGGGTCGGGTGGGGTCGGGTGGGGTCGGGTGGGGTCGGGTGGGGTCGGGTGGGGTCGGGTGGGGTGGGGGGGTCGGGTGGGGTCGGGTGGGGTCGGGGGGGGTGGGGTCG
>BLKR01016914.1:0-18203 GCA_011170035.1 Teleogryllus occipitalis
AGTTATGCAGCAGAAACGATTTCACTTGTGATTTAAACTTTTCTATTGAATTTAATCGTTTAATGTCATCTGGCAAGTGTTGTAAAATAATGTACATGTATTGTATGTGAATTTTTTGTAATGAGCTGTTGATACTGTCACCTGATGAATATGATTTCTACGTCGAGTGTTATAGTAATAGACTTCGGCATTTTCTGAAAATATATTCCCGCCCTTAAGCAAGTCATTTTTACAAAAACCACTGATTCGTAAATAAAAAGACACGGTAATGGTAGAATTCCTAGATTAATGAAGAGAGGCTTACATGAATCACGTGGGTGGGATTTGGTTATTATTCGTACAATTCATTTTTGTAATCTAAAAGTCTGGGAGCTATAAGATGTATTTCCCCAGAATATTATGCCATATCTCAGGCGGGAATGAACATTCGCGAAGTATACACAACGAGCAGTATGAAGGCTGACTGAATTTGCAAGAATTCTGAACGCGTAGCATAATGAACTTAATTTTGTGTTCAATTCATTTAGATGGACGTTCCATTTAAGGTTTGACTGAATTGAGAGACCTAAAAATTTTGTTGCCTTAACATCAGTCAATGGTACACCGTTCCTTTTCAATGGTACAGAAATATTTATTTGAAATGCAGAGCTACATTACTTCGTTTTCTTTCGTTTGCAATTGTTTCGGAGACAGAACATCTGATATTGTACAATTTACGGTTTCTTTATTGCAAAGGATGTTCGTATCATCCGCAAAGAGAACCGTTCTTCCGTTTCGAGTCGTCGAGGGCATATCGTTTACGTAAAGTAGGAACAGAATAGGGCCTAAAATCGATCCTTGAGGAACTCCACATGCAACGGGCAAAGAGTCGGAAAGGTGCGTACGTAATGTTCCATCATTCCAGTAAGGTATTTCAACTTTCTAAGATCGTTGTTTAAGGTACGAACATAACCAATCTAGAGCAATACCACGGATTCCATATGAAGGTAATTTTGAAAGTAAAATGTCATGATCAATGATGTCAAAGCTTTTGAGAGATCTAAAAATAATCCAATAGGTGCCTCGTTTTTATCTAATGATGAGGCGACATCTTTAAGAAAAGAAAATATAGCTGTTTCCGTTGATTTTGATTTTCTAAATCCATGTTGGCAATCTGAAAGCGCGTCGTGTTTGGTGAGAAAGGTTTCCATTCGTACGTAAAAAAGTCTCTCTAATATTTTTGAAAAAACTGATAGAAGAGAGATGGGCCGATAATTTTGAATTTCATTTTTGTTGCCTTTTTTGAAGAGCGGCTTAATTTTAGCTGTTTGAAAATATCTGGAAACGTTCCATTGCATAAATATGCATTAAATATGTGAGTTAACGGGTGTATAATGGCATACGCACAAGTCTTTAACAAAGAATCTGGGAATTCATCTAAACCGGACGAATATTTATTTTTTTGGTTACCGATTATTTTACTTAAAAGAATTTCATGGGAAGAAGTTTCGGAAACGAACATCGTGTCAAAATTTTTGGGTGAACTGTCTATTATTAAATTTTGTGGCTGAAGGCCCTTAGTGAGATCAGCAGCAATTTTCGAAAAGTATTGGTTAAAGAGACTAGCCACTGTTGCCGGATCGTTCACATTTATATCGTTATATTTTAAAACAACATTCTCTACAGGGTTTCTAGTTGATTTGGTCGTATTTTTTATTATATTCCACATTGCTTTTGTTTTGTTATTTGAGTTCAAAATATCCTGATCGTTTTTCATGATTTTAGCCTGCCATATGACTTTTCGTAACAATGATTTGTATTTTTCAAAGTAGATAAGGAAATTTTGAGATATGTTATGACGTTTAGAAATGAAAGAAAAAATTCGCTTGTTTTTACAAGATGTCCTAATCCCTTGTGTTATCCAAGAATTGCTTTTCCGTGAAATATTTTTCTTTTTTGAAGAGGAAAGCAAGTATTAAAATGTAATGAAAGAGTTGAAAAAAAAAAGAATTATATTTGTCATTTGTATCAACAGTATTATAAACCGCTTCCCATGACTCCTGCATCAAGTAATCAATGAATAATTTTATTTTACTTTTTGTAAACAATCTAGTCATACGTGAATTATTTATTGTGTCAGTGATCGCATTTCTTATAATGGTAAGAATTTGTGCATCGTGGTCACTGTATCCTAAATCTTTTGTTTCAACTTCATATCGAGTAGTAGTTTTGTTAATTATAATTTGATCAATTACCTTCATCGAATTTTGTGTGATTGTGTAGGTACATTAATAGTAATGTCTAAATTGAAGGAATTAATTAAATCGAGAAACTTTTCTTTCTCGCAAGATTCCACCAGAAAATCAATGTTAAAATCTCCGCATAGAACAATGGATTCAAAAAACGATTGCTGACTTTGTTAAGTGTTATCTCCAGTTTTTCTAATAATCTGCAGCTCTCTTTGTTGGAGGTCTGTACATGCAAAGTATTATCACTTTTAGCGAAGTAAGATGTACAACAGAAATTTCGAAAACATTTTCAACGGAATACACATTTAATTCCGCCAAAGAGATAGAATCAATATTATTTCTAACGTAAATACAAGAACCCCCATATGTAGGACTTTTATGTGATTCTCTGTCTGTCTGTCTGTCTGTCTCTCTCTCTCTCTCTCTCTCTCTCTCTCTCTCTCTCTCTCTCTCTCTCTCTCTCTCTCTCTCTCTCTCTCTGCAATAAAAGCCTGCGAGGTAAAGCCTGTTTGGTAAAAAATCTTTAAAAAACGTAAATCATTGACTTCCCTACTGATGTCAGGTTTATAACAACTATTGCTGAGAAGAAGAGGAAATCGCAACCACTGGCTTTTGAACTGAAAGGAATCATTTCTGCGCAGTGGAAGTGCGTACAGTGTTGTTATCAAAAAATGGTTTATCGCAAAGGAATGGCAAGAAAACTCAAAGAAATTGAAACTGGATGAAAAGCAAGAGTGGCCATTACGAATGCTGCATTATTCGGAATAGCAAATATAGTCCGCAAATTCTTAAGTCTGAATTGAAGGTTAGAAAAAATACTCATATTCTTGTTCCCATTTGCCAGCCAAAGCAGTGTTACCTTGGGAAATTGTATTTTTTGATCCGTAGATTTTATAAAGGACTATTCAGTGACTTTCTAATACGTCGTGATTTTTTCCTGTTTCATTTGAATTGTAATGTTTCACCTATACCACCATGTTATTGTAGGAACATGGCGTTTTTATAAAATAACATTAAAGGAAAATTGGAAATGTTTGAGATAAAATCATAATTTTAGGTGACACTACTATTATCAAAATTTCCCGGAAATGTGTCATATTTTGGAAACACTGTGCCTGATATTTATTAAAGATCTAATTTTGATGAGCAGATTTAATTCAGAAATGGTCTCAATTTTCAATAAGATAGTTTTTGGAAGAAACCTTTTTTTATTGTTGCAATTTTGAAAATTACAGAGATGGCGCATTTTACCAGCATACAATGCTCTATTTGCGTTAAAAATAATGTTTTGGGTATTTTTTAAATATTTTGAAAATGTTCAAGAAGCTTGTACAAAGTATCACCAAAAAGATGAGTGTTAATTTTGAGGGACTGCAAACTCACTAAAATCAAAAGAGGAACAGACAGACAGGTGAACAGAACGACAGACAGATGGAGAGGCAGCCAGACAGAACAAACTAACGTATAGTCAGGCAGATAGCCATACAGGTAATAAGGCATCCAGCTTTTCAGGTAAGCAAGGAGACAGTCCGAAGACATGTGGGAAGACACAGACAAACTGATGGGAAGGCGAAGAGATGTTTTGAAAAAAAATCGGTCTGTTGGAGCTCAAAGTGTGTATATTGACTGTAGTCAAATTATACGAGAAAATAATACACTAGTATAAATAGTATACTACGAAGTAAAAGAGAAAGAAAAAAATATTTTTAGTTACCAGGGCTCATCCAAATATCCTGTGAACATATTGAGTGTTTTCTGCAGCCTTTAGTACAATAAGCAGTATATGAGATATATACGTAAACCCTCTATACGCAGCATACAACATGAGAGTACCCAGAATCACATTATTCGCAAATTAAACAAAATTTTAAGCACCAGTAGTAAATAGATATTTTATATGTACGACTAACTAAGTGCCTACTGAAATTTCTTAGTATATTATAAAAGCAAACATCAAGATGTACATTTTAGACTTCTTCGTAAATTTACGATGTACGATATTATTTCATCAATAATTCTATCATATTAAAAGAGTCGCTACAGCGAGATTCGCTACAGCGAGGGCAAGCTTTTTTCACCTGTCTGACGTCCACGAATGTGAGGAAAGTACACAAATAAGGGCGCTTCTGTCTTAAATACTAAGCATCAAAAAGTCAAAAATTACATTTCTTCTGTTCATGCGTGAAGTAGGTTACGGCGGGAACTTTCAGTCTTACCCACCTACTTTTCTTGGAGCATGATTTGTACCCTTCGCTATTGCACCACAGAAAACCTCGCTGTTACACTGTGCCTCTCTTTTAGAGGACAATTGAGTTCAGGGAAAAGCTTCGCAATGCCGTCGGGAGTAGGTTAAAATACACACGTAGAGTAACAATGATATCTCTAAACTAATTTCGTAATTCATTTCCTCGTATCAGGTAGTTACATTTTCAGAGAAGAGCGCATGTGCCTGATGTGGCAATCTTAACATGAAATTAAATTATACCAGTACAAAAGCATTATGAGAAATGAAAAGGTTTATTGTGAAGAACGCATGTCAGAGATTTTAAAGTCAGAATTATAGCAATTTTTCAATATCATTTTCTCACTACCGTTAACGCAGTAGAGAGAATTATATGTAATGCTGCGAGAAGAAACGGTGAATTTTCCGCAGAAAAACTCTTCATACAGGGCCCTACTAACGAAAACGTGTATAAATCCTGTTGTTGAATTTAAAAAATCCTCTAACACGTGGTGTAGCCAGAATCCAAGTTTTGTGGGTCCATGATACCAAAAATTCGAATGACGGCAAAACGTCCGTCCGTTCGTCTGTGAGCATCGTTAGCGGCTAAACCATCCAGCCGATTTTCTCCAAAATTGATGCCCCAATTGATATCCGAGTCTATCTGGTTGATGTCGCGGCCCCTTGAATTTGAAACTGATGTTTTAATTTTTGGGGGTACTTTACTGAAAATCTCTGAGACATTTTCAAAATTTTCAAAAAATGGCTCCATCATTTTTGATTATTTTTTTTGTGAAGTATATAGGACTTTTAAGAGAATGGTGCTAGTCTCCTGTTGGTTGAAAACTCTCATTTTCGTAAATTGGAAAAATAGTATTACAACAATTATGAAGATCTGGATCTCTTTAAGGAAATCTGTTTCTTGAAGAGAATTTGAGTACTTTTTGCGTATTATGCGAGAAAATACGGGTGAGAAAATACGTGCTATTTTAACACCACTTGTTTTTTTAAATATATACTTCAAACATTGTTTAGACGTATAACGAAAATTCATGGCCCTCAAAAAATACAGCAAGGATTGGGCAGAACACATGGACACAACATTCTACAGGCTTTACTGGAATTAACATTTTGTATGTTCTGATTTATGTTCGATTTTTGTATCCAGATTCTGGAACTTTTCTAGTCATCTTAATTATATCTCGGAATAAACGAGTGTGAATAATCAACATTCAAATTCGACAGTATATCGTCACGGCTATAATTTATTTTCAAAGTAATTTGCCTCCATTAAAAGAAAATAGTACATACAGAATGTAAAGAGATTCTGGAGCCGAAGAAAATGTGCTTGTACTTGTTCCTCGTCCGTCACATACAGTTTAAATACAATTAAAAAAATCGGGTTCAAGTTGTAAATAATTCTTTGGAATGCGAAGCCATCAACCTGTGGTCATGTTTTTGAATAAATGAAGAACAATAATGTTTCTACATACAATTCCCTCATAACCTTTTATCTGCTAAGGCATCAAGCAATCAGGCAAGAGCTTCTTTCAGAGCTCTGAGTAATCCAGATTTATTTTTAAAATGTTTACATTTTAGCACTCAAGTCATTTAACGATATTGATTATAGTATATTTCGCAAACTCTGTATCGTTTGCATTGAACATGTACGAGTAAGTGTGAATTATAACACTCGGGGGAGGGGGGGTTAAGAGGGTCATCCCCCTCGAATGTCCACAAGTTCTGTTCTTAATTGTTACAAATATATAATCAGATATTTTCGGAGCACAAACAAGGTCTCTTAATGTAAAAGTGAGATATATGATAGAGATATGCCAAAGGAAAATGGATAGAAAAATGTTAAACATTACCCTGAAGACAGTCAAGTATGATGTCATAAGGAAGACAAAATTAAAGACGCAGCAGAAGAGGCTAAAAAAATAAAATGGAAATGGGGAGGACATATCAGCCGACATGACCTGGAAAGATGGACACACGCAGTCACTCAGTGGGACCCGGGAGTAAGTTGAAAATGCGTAGGAAGACAAAGAATGTGGCAAGACGAATTTGTTAGTAACATAGCATTTATGGGACCGCTAGTCAGAGATGAAGCAAAGTGGAAAGAAGTGACAAATGAAATTCTAGAACGAAAAATATGTAAATATACAGTGCAAATTTACAAACGTGTATATGTAAATAAAGGTGTAAGCAGTATAGTTTCAGATAAAGGAATGTGAAACATGCAAATGTTCTAAGCAAATTGTTGTTTAACAGTAAATATAGTGCTATAAAAAATTAAAGGTTTTGACAAGAAGTAGTGGACTTTAGATCTCTATAACATAAATATGAACGTTGAGTAGGAAAATACATTTTTACAATTTTAAATTCGTCAGCTTTTAGCTCACCTGGAAAGTTCTTTTCCGTGAGGTTCCCCACCAGAGAGTGTGAGTCTTTTCCCCTCCATAGGAATGTAATGTCTATAATAATAATAATAATAATAATAATAATAATAATAATAATAATAATAATAATACGAACATCTCTCGATGTGTTCCAAATGATCTGTAAAGTTGACATTAATGTAACACCTCTGCATCTCTCAGACAGTCAATATGCCCTACAATGCGAATCAGTAGATGACCAGAAAACAATAGAAATCGAAAGCACTACATCGAAAGCACCAGCTGAAAAATAATAGTGTTGATCGAGAAGCAATATATCTTAGGTTTAAGAAAGGAAGTCTTTTTGAAAAACCTACGGGCTTTATGATGGCTATCCAAGACATAGTATTACCAATCATAGACTACAGAAAATTCATTCAAAAAGAAAACACATCTGATTACAAATGCCGCAAATGTAAATATGTCACTGAGACTATTGAACATGTTACAGGCTCCTACTACCGACTTGCAAACACGGAATTTATGAAGAGACACAATAATTTGGCGAAGCTTTTACAACGACATTTAGCAGGATCTTGCACCAACACAACTACAGTCCCATACTACAGAATATGAACCTCCGCCTGTCAATGAAAACAACCACATAAAACTATAGGGATAGTGAAATTAGAACTGATGTCACTACACCAGCAAATTGTCCTGATATGCTGCTGCTAGACGAGAGAAAAGAAGGAGCTCACATAATTGCTGTCGCCTTTACTAACAACATTGGCACTACGTACAGTGCAAAAATAACAGAATATAAAGACCTATCTGGCAAAATATAAAAAAATATTTCGAAAATAAAGGCAGTCACTATCCGACCCATAATAATCTTGGTCAAAGGAATAATACCACAATCTACTAAATCCCAATTGGAAGTACTGGGTGCAACAGAAACATTAGCGTTGGTGCAGAAGTCTATGATATTGGACACATATAGTGAGAAAATTCATGGATGAAGAACTAACTACATAACTTTTGGATTATGATGATGTAGTTTCATTGAGCCATACCAGTTTTGAAAAAGCATTTAAATCATTAGAACAAAGAAACAGTCAAGAATAGTGTGAACATGTTTAAGGAAAAATGATATTTTAAAAATAGAAAAATGAAACGAATTGATAGAAGACATTCAAAAGAATGATAAAAACGTTAAAGACAAACTAGTAGTGTTACAACTGCACATACTTTCTCGCATTATTTCTACATTTGCACTTTTCTAAAATTCAGAGAGTTCAACTATAATGAGACCCGCGCCATTCTTTTAAGCGTCCCTCCTATCCGTGGAAAACGTTTAAAGAAAAAATTAGAGCGATTTTGAGAATTTAAAAAAATTGTATTAATTTCAAGCTCATATTATCCGAAACTGAAGACGTCCTTTTTTTTAAAGAGCTGATATTTGGAACAGACTATGTCTCAAAAATATCCGTCTTTAATTTTGTAGTTTTGAAACGTTAACTTTTTGCGATTTTCAAAAATACTGAAAATGAGATACCATATTTTTATACCGTCCTTTGATACACAGGAGTAGAAAATTTAAAGAAAAAATAGGGGGCCGTTTTAGGAAAAAATTGTTTTAAAAAACTAAAAATTGCCCATATTCCGTGCAAAATTACAAGTACTATTTATATTTTCGAAAAATGGAACATGATCTTATTTAAAGATTTGTTTTTAAGGAACAGATTTCATTAAGGAAAAAATATATCATCAGTATTGTGGTCATCAGTATAGGAAGTCACCACAAAAAAATTGCATGTTTACAATTTTGGAAAAATTAGGAATTTCAATGAACATGAAATCTGCACCATTTTCCTTAGCGTCTTTTACGGTATTCAAGGACAAAGTTAAAAAAATTGGAGCCATTTTTCGAGAAAATTTGGAAAACGTTTTGGAGGCTTCATGTAAAGTGCCCTGAAAAATGAAAATATAACGTTTAAATTTGCACAGCTTTAGGTTCATTCAGATCGATCGGGGAATATCAATTTTGGAGAAAATCGACTGAACGATTTAGGCGCTAGCGGACGAGCGAACGACGGAGCGGACTACTGACGGACGGACAGGAAGACAGAGGGACCAGCGCACTGCTCTGAAAAGCTCATAAAAGTTCTCGTGTAAAAATTAGGTCAGATAGAAATGGAAGCGATGGGTTGAAGTACACCGCTCTTCCAATACACTTTGGTGAACCTCTCTGAAACTAGGAAAAGAACAGGTGGCACACTGAGAGAGGCTGTAGAGCACGAACGTGTGTGTACTGAAAGCAATGTTTGTAGTTCTATTTATCACATTACTTTTATTTCTTTCAACTCGGCTAACAAAGCTCGTATCTGTTGTATAAAGAGTTTATGACGCCACTCAAATGTTGAACTGAGTGTTAGCAAAATATCATAACGTTTTAAGTGTTTGTGTAGGAGGCAAGAAGGGGAAGCGGCGGTAATCAGGATCACTTTTTGTAGGTTGCTTGGTTGGTGATTCCGGGCACGTCAACAGCTTTGGTCAATAGTTCCGTAAGTGTAGTGCATGTTTTTTCCTCGGGAGATGGCAGTGATCTTCCCCCGCTCGATGGCGAGATCCGGCGTCAACCTACCGTCGGGTTTCCCCCAACCAGGACTCTCCCACCAGCGGGGCACCGCTCCATCCGGGACAAGCTCTAAGCTCCTGATCGGTCTTTCAAGATTTTTGGTAGCGTAGTGCATGTTAGTGTGTCTGTGTGTGTGTGCAAGGGGAGAGGATAGGACAAGGAACAGGAAGGAAAGATCGTGCGCGGTCCGTGGCCCTTCACTTTTTGTTTTTTCAATATAAATCAGTACGAATACTTCCTAGGAACAAGTATGTGATTTTTATATCACAGATTATTTTTTAAGTTTGTGTTTTCACCACAAAAAGATAAAAAATCTCTAAAATCCTCTAAAATATCGTATTTCCAAAAATTTGCATTTGACCCTCATTACCCTCACATGCGGGTAATGGGATTCACAAAAGAAATGTCACGCAAAATAAACACATCATTACTTCAAACACAATTTATTTTGTTTACAGTAATTGTAGGCGCCTAAAGTAATGTGACTCCCAAGGTGGTCCAAGATCAGCAAGACTGAGTACTGGGCAGTTGGTCAAGTAAGGCTTTTAAAGTGTTTGAGCTATTCGATAAATTATTCATTCTCCACACATTCTTGCTACATGTGTACTTGTGTAAAAACACGCCATTTAAACTCATTCAGATCAATAAATTATTTTCTTTGGGACAATTGCAGAGACATTGCGATAATGAGAATCTCTGACCATCATTATCCCACAAGCACAATTTTATCATAACTACTCATCAACTTTTATAGAATGTTTCAAGTTACTCGCAATTGGTATCAAAGGATGAAGTACTTTCCCTCCAACAAATTTTAATTCTTCCCGAAATCCCCAAGTTCACGTGAGTAAGACCTTATTTTCTGAGAGCGCTTTCTAACATCAACAAGTCATTTTCTTGGTACGAATGCAATAATCATTGATGTAAGCTTTTTTTGGCTGCGGCGATCAACTGGTAACAGTTATCATGACTAATGGAAGCTTATATGTATGCCTTTCAATATGGTTTGATTACAATATTTATCGATAATTTACTGCTTACTCCCATTACCCTTGCTTCCCCTACTAACTAGAGAAGATTAAGTGAAGTTTTTTCCCATTTTGAAAGTCTGATTTTCCATCCGAAATATGTATGCTCTAACACGCATTCTGTGAGCCTATAATGTTCATTTGTTCCTTAATTACGACTAGTAATAAAGAGGTACAGGAAGGAAGGAGAAGGAACGTACGCCTATTTAGTGTTTGATCAACACTAGGTGTTTTGTATGCATGTTGAATATTTGTATATCTCCGGACATATAATAATAATAATAATAATAATAATAATAATAATAATAATAATAATAATAATGGTGATGATGAAAAGCCGCCCCGTGGCAAAGGCGTCTCCTGTATCAAGGCTGCGGGTTCAAATCCTGCGTAGGAATGGTCATATTTGTGATTGCCCCTTCAGCCCTCCTCATCATCCTATCACCTGATAATTCATAATTCATAATTCAAAATTCAAGGCGTGGCAATCTTGTCTTACCAAGGAATACCCCCGAAAAGCTGATTCCCGTAATGACACATGTTAATCTTTCTGGGAAAATATGACGGCCACGAAAGATAACATGTAGCGTGGTCATAAATGGCCGATACGCATATAATAATAATAATAATAATAATAATAATAATAATAATAATAATAATAATAATAATAATAATAATAATAATAATAGACAATTAATGACCTCCGAAATTGTGCAGAACAAGAAGGATTTGGAAGATGAGCAGGAACGTCGACCAAGAGTGAGACAAGGAGGTGGGGGCGAGGAGCTCCGCGGAGCGGCGCCGCCGGGCACGCGCTCTGCACCTGGCGTCGGGCGTCACCGCTCCTTAAGCACGTTCCGTTTGCCTCGTGGGCCGCTCGGCAGGCGCCGACTAATGGGAGCCCCCGCCCCCGAGGCCTTGGCGGCTCCCGTGCGCAGCACACGCCCCCGCACGCCCCACGACGACCTTGCGCGCCGAACTTCGCCTAATGGTCCACAGGGGGTGAAATGGAGATCACACGCTCCATCGGACTACTTCCCGAGATAATCATCCATCGCGTTGACTGCACCAGGCACGCACGCACTTCCGTTCCTCTACTCTTTATATTACGCACAACTGTCAGCGATGCACTCCGCTTAACCCGGGAGTGCTCGCAATATATCGCTGGGATCCAAGCCACAGCAGTTTTATGTTCCTGAATTATTGCGATGCATTAGTCGTCTGATATTTCATGTATTCCTTCATTGTAGATTTCTGAGATCACCTGGTCTTTCATTTTTACCCTTTCGCTGAATCATTTCTCGTGAGCATTCAAACTTGATCTCTGCAATGCCCGATATCCGACATATACGTTGGGTGCAATGGTACTAGTATGTTCCTAACTCCTGGTCTGAGCGACACGTATCATGGCATTACATTCAGCCGGGTCTATGACATGTGCCTATTCAAAAACTGCAATAATTTGCCTTATCCACAACCGACTGTCACAATTGCTTACCAAACAGAAAGAAGATGTGGAGGAGACGTGTGTAGGGAAATGAAAAAATGGGAACCTAGCAAAATAGAAAAAAGATAAAGACTTACTAAATGTTTAAAAATAATATATATATATATATATATATATATATATATATATATATATATATATATATATATATATATATATATATTTACCCCCTACATGCATATTTGTTTAGAGCATGCCGAAATAATTTGAGGAAATTTTATTTAATATTATTTAAAAGGATAATATGATGTTTAATGATTTTTGCGTATACTTTGTCAATTTTTACCATTCTTGTCATAACTATTCAGACAAAAATTCTGCAGAATAAAATTCATTAACAATTGCATTGAGAGACATGTACAAACTGCATAAAATATGTATTTCATGAAATGGACCTTCAGATCATTCGCATTTATGAAATGTTGCAGCTGTATCTGAGAGATACATTACGGGCACTAGCGTAAAACTACCTACTGGGGGCACTCCCGAGTTAATAGCTGTACGGGTTCACTTCCTCTGGAAATGGGTCCCTTTTTATATACGGCTCCATGCATTCGGTGTTCGATGAGCTGCGAGCGAATGCTGCCCGAATCCCCGTGATGTGTGGATGGATGGCTTGCTATTTGCCGAGCGACTAACATTCAGTACTCGCCTTCTCAACCGCGTGTCGCGTGTCTTTTGGATACGTCAAAGAAAGCGAACATTCGCCGGGTACATAAACTGCTCGGTATTGGGGGAGCAATAGCTTGCTACACGGCGAATGCCTTGTGTGGATACGCCTTACGGAGACAGCAAATAATCCCAATACTTTGCGATGCCATTGGGTCTAAGATTGGGATGAAGGAAGGACTGCACGTTACTGACCATTCGTTCTTGGGAAACTCGACAAACATTTACAATTCTTCGGGTAATCACAAAACAAACTGCCTAAAAGTATCCTATCTATTTTTTTTTTCAAATAGATTTCTGAAAAGAAATATTCAAATTAAAAACTACGTTTATACGCATCCAAATCTTAGGCGTACACCTTACGTCACATCAACAACCTCGCAGATAAAATCAACCACCCCACAAATCAACTACACTTCGATGACTTATTTTTCCTTGAAGGTTATATATTTCTGAGAAGATCTCAGATTCTGGAGAATTAAGGATTAATGAATGAATGATGCGGAAGAAATAAAAACGTTAACATTTTATGTGAATGTGTCACAGGAAGTTCGGGATGATAATCGATAACAAAGCAATTTCAGTTCCCATCTTCTTGCAACAATTAATACAATATATCACATGTAAATATTAAAACCATAAAATAACATTATTTTGAAGCAAGAAACTGTATATAAAACATACGGGTAAGTGGTAGTATCAACATCTTTGAATGGTACAATAATTTATTGCAACTAATTTGGAACTAGGATCCAGAGTGTATTGGATGTGACATTACTTCCTCAAGTTGCCTCAAATAATATCTTGTATAAATCTTGTCTAATCAATACTAGCTCTAATGAAACCATTTTGTTTTTGGCATTCAAATCCTTTTCTCTCAGTGCAATATTGAAATTTAATAATTTTAAAACACAGATAGTTTCCGAAAATACAAGTAGTTCACCGTAAATGAAACGTACACACCAGTTTCATAAGCATATTTTGCTGTATTTGAGAAAAATGTAAAGTACAAATTGACAGCTTTTTTGAGAAAAATCTTGTAATTAATATTGCTTATATTTCAAGAAAAATTACGCAAACACCACTTTTTTTTACGCAAACACCACTCGCAATTTTTAAAACTCAGAGAATACAACGAAAAGCAAACGTCGCCATTTTTGCTCTGTCCGACGAAAAAATTAAAGAAAATACTCAGTGCATCAACTGATGTCACTGCAGCGCCTCTGACCGAGAGGTCGTAGGTTCGAGTCCTGACGGCGGCAGAATTTTCGTCACTAGCTTTTCAGCTAGGTCGAATTCAGTCGCTATCTGGAGGAGAATTCAAGCGGCCGGCTGCTCTGATCGGTAGTTTTCCGTGGTTTCTCCGATCAACACAAGGCGAATGCCGGAGCAGTACCCTTTTAAACGGGCCACGGACCGCCAGCGATCTGTTCTTCCTTATCCTATCCTCTGCCCTTACACACACACTTACGCTACCATGCACTACATTACCACATATTCCGGGAGATCGGTCGGGAACTTAGAGCTTGTCCCGGCTGGGGCGGTGCCCCGCTGGTGGGAAAGTCCTGGTTAGGAGGAAATACCACTAGCCGACGGTAGGTCGGCGCCGGATCTCGCCATCGAGCGGGGGAAGATCACCGCCATCTCCCGAGAAAAAAACATGCCCTACACTTACGGGACTAATGATCAAAGCAGTTGACGCGCCCGGAAACACGAAAAAATCAATCAAACTATCCTTCGGCGCGCCAGGTGGCAGAGAGAGCGTGCGCTGAAGGCGGGCCGGAGGCGCTCGTCACAGCTGAGCAAGCGCCAAAGCCCTAGGCATCCCCTTACAGTTCCCCCACCGCCCACACCGCGCAGGTTAGCAAGCCCCCCTCAGCGGGGTAGAAAGGAGGGCATTGCACCCGAGAAGGCAAATACATTCCTGTAGCGGATTAACATAGCAATTTATCAGTGCCACTGCTGATTGATTACATTAAATTATTGTTACTAAATGTGTTGTGTAATTTAATTTTGTTAAATTTGTTATTATATTTGTTATATGTTAAATCTATTGTCTCGTTGACTCGGAAATATACTATTATGACTCGGAAAACTCTCATTTCCGAGATAGCTTCATACCAATCCGACCAACGGGCGAAGTATAAGCGACCTAAGCACTTACTGGAATAAGAAATCTGAAACAGCGCTATGAGACTTGATACATAAACTTTGTATTTTGGAACACGGAATGCGCGCGCCAATTGGCTGAAGTCATTCTGACCCTCTAATTTTCATTTATGTTGCAGGATTGGCCATAGAATCCCGTAAGGCAGGCGTGCACAGCATTCTGCACTTTGACTGACCTCAGGAGCTGTGCGCGAGCTACTTGAGTGCAATCCCGGGCCGCGTGGAAGAGTGACAATGAGACACATTGTGGAAGTGGGGATCGCCAACGAGAATGCGCAGTTTGAAGCGCAGCGCTTAAATTGAAAGAGCAATTGCGAGAACATGACGGACTGTTACACACAGTAAAAGTATTTCAAGTCAAGTATCGAGTGGCATTAATTTTGTACATGTTTGTTGTCTATTTATGACAATGAACAGAATAAAGCTAAAACGAATTAGACATACATATACAGTCTGTGGATGTCCCTCGTCCAGTGAACATCGTCCCGGAGCGCTCCGAGCTTAGGCGCAGGTAGTTTTCCGCAGGTGGTCAACGGCACAGTGTACAGCACGGGTCCAGTCGTCGCAACGTAAAAGCTTAAAGATAAGTATTGTGTTTTATACTATCGCTTTCCTGGTATTCTCTTTTGATCGTTTTCTTAATAGTAACTCGTACTTTCAAATCCCTAGTTTTCTTTCCACTATACTCTCTTTACTCTCCATTTCATATAGCAACTCCGTCGGAATCTGATCTTCGCTGCACGTAAAACTTTAAAACCTATTCCGTAGTTTAATAAATTTAGTAATTATTTCAAATTTATTTCCTTTAACGTGGCTTAGAATTTTCCTCTAATATTTTGTGAATCTCTCCTTTTAAACTCTACTTATACTTATTTAATTCAATTTGGGTAGTTTTTTTCTCTCTTTATTCTTCACTTGTCAGCATGGCATCAAATACCAGAGGAACTACTAAGAGTAACCAAAACAATTTGCAAGTAGAAATAAATTCAATTGTTCAGGAAGTTGTTAAATGCCCTGCCTTCCTCGACTCCTTGGCGGCGGTCCTCACTGGAATTGTCGCCAAGCAGTTAGAGGAGAGCATGAATTTTAACACCGATTTAATAAATAATTTGCGCAGGGAAATTGAAGACAGAGACAGAGAAATTAAAAATCTGAAAGCAGAGCTTGATGCGAGAACAGACCAACTTGAGATGTATACGCGGCGGAATTCCTTGTGGATCTTCGGAGTCAAGGAAAAAGATAATGAAAACCCAGATCAACTTGCGCTTGATGTGGCAAAACAGATAAGTGTCGATTTGAGCCTGAACGACATTGATAGATGTCATAGAGTAGGACCCAAGATCCCAGGAAAAGCACGACCGTTCATTGTAAAATTTGTAAGCTACAGGAAGCGTCGTGAAGTCTTTCGAGAGAAAAGACAATTGAAAAATACCGGTATCACAATACGAGAAGACCTCACAAGATCCCGTCTGGAGGTTCTGAGAGCGGCCATAGATAAATTTGGCCTGCGGAACGTCTGGACGGAAGATGGCATAATAGTCATCAAAACAGGTAGCAGGAAAGCCCGCGCGCAGACAATTGCCGACTTGCAGGCCATTTCCACCTAAGTAAGCGCTCCCCACCCCTACCCCACAGCTTAACACTCCCTTAGCTTGGAATTTCCAAGGATCCTCTCTTTCCTCCCCACCCCTCTAAGCATCTTTTCTTCCTTCAACTTTTCTCTACAACCTTTTTGAAAGCATGGCCACCAGCACGAATCCGCCCCTACACCTTTCCTCATTACATGGACAAAGCAATGAACCAATAACACTTACTCATAATACTTACGCCTCCATATCAAAATCTTCATCGCGAACTTTATTTGTAGGTCACGTAAATGCTCAATCGCTATATTGTCATCTTGATGAAGTGCGAGAACTAATTTCAACCCACCGTTTTCATGCTCTCCTTACTAGCGAAACGTGGCTAAAAATGTCACTTGCAACAACACTTGTCACAATTCCTGGATACCGTTTTCTTAGAAGTGACCGGAACCCACATATCGCGTCTCAGGGAGGTGGTGTCGGTATTTACCTTCGCGATGATCTCACTTATAAATACATAACTTCATCAACAGATAACGTCAATCAGAATAACGAATATCTCTTTATTGAAATTTCCATATTTAACAAAAAATGTGCCCTAGGCGTAGTGTACTGTCCTCCGAAAACAGAGAATATCGAAGTTATCGACAAAAAAAATTGCGCTTTGCTCAAGTAAATACGATAACATAATACTGATGGGCGATTTCAATTGTAATCTTCTGAAATCTACGTCGCATGCCGACAAATTCAAACGTATTTTTGGCGAAATGAATCTTTCTATCTTACCACTAAATGCAACTCACCATACAATCAGTACAGATACTTGGATAGATCATATCGTTGTATCGAATCTTGACAAAGTGGAATTTCATGGCCAATCACCAGTTCCTGGAATATCTAAACACGATCTCATATACGTCTCATACAATATGAAATGCCCTAGATATACGCCAACAGTTTTCAAATACCGCGACTTCAAAAGATTCAATCTTGAATTATTTCTCTCTACGGTATGTCTATGCCCTGCCATCTTGTCTCTCAAGAAAGTTCGTTAGATAAAAAAGTAAATACTTTTACTCATCAATTGACGGAGCTGATTAATCGACACATACCCGTAAGGAAAGCTCGTGCAACACATCCGCCGGCACCTTGGATAACAGAGGAAATACGTTGCTTAATGAAACAAAGGGACGCTGCCTTCAAATATTTTCGAAATTCAAAATGCGAAAACGACAGAATTAAATACAAAAAAATTAAGAAATTTTGTTACACAAAAATTGAGAAATGCGAAATCTAAATATTACCACAAAGTTTTGGGCACAAATGGCGACTCGAAACAAGTATGGAAATCTCTACGCACTCTTGGCATAGGCAGATCACGAGCACCGCTTCAAATTGTTATACCTCTAGACTCCCTAAACCAACGTTTCGCTAATATGGCTCCCCATTTCGAAAGTTCATTAAAAAGCATGACTCTATCAAACTTATAGTTCCATTCTAGAAATACTCCAGAAGAATTTTTCTTCGCGTGTACAAGTCATATTGACGTCCTTAAAACTATTCAGAGTCTAAAATCAAACGCCTCTGGAGTAGACAATATTAATGCCAAAATACTGAAACTTTGTGCCGAAATAATATATCACATTGTAACAGATGTAATAAATGTTTCTCTCATAAGTGGAACTTATCCGACTTCTTGGAAAACTGCACTTGTCCATCCTCTTCCTAAATCAACAAATCCTCCTGAGTACAGACCTATTAGTATTCTACCTTCAA
>BLKR01016915.1:0-18186 GCA_011170035.1 Teleogryllus occipitalis
GCATTCGCGTAGTGTTGATCGGAGGGACCACGGAAAATTACCGATCAGAGCTGCCGGCGGCTAGAATTCTCCTACAGACAAGGGCTGTATTCCACCTGGCTATCTAGGTAGTATCGAAAATCACCACCGTCGGTGCTCCAACCTTAGGATCTCCGTGTCTGACTCGCTGCAGAGACAGCGGCAATTTAGTTCGTTCTTCCACTGTGCCTGAGTTGATAAAATGTTGGAAATAATATAGATTTTCTTAGTTGTTAATTGAATATATAGGAACCACTAATTCTATTCTCTGAAAATTTGCGGTGGTCACACGTATTTTGGACGGACTGCAAGAGTTAAGAGGTTTTATAAAAATAGTTTTTATATAAACACATAGTTCAATGGTATTGCTATAAACTTTCTAGCTATTTTTTTAAAGAATGATTTCTGAATTTTGGATGGAAGACACTAGTGTAAGAAAACATACGTAAACAAAGATTTCTTTCAAAAATATTGTAGAATATTTACGACGTGGAATCATAAAAATGCTACCATTAATCGCTCATGGATGTATGTTGTTGCTCAATTTCTTATATAACAGTTATTTCTATTATCTGTAGCATCTAATGGATGTAGCGAAACTTTTCCACCATATAAAATGTAGATTATACATTTTCTTATTAGTTGCACTGTCTATTCGGAACATTTCAACACATATATTGTTGCCCAATGTAAACATAGAATATTCATGAAACTAGAAGCACTGCATAAACCTGTCAAACCTCCGGTCGAAATGTTAATATCTTTAAAATTCTCGCAGTAGTGCGGACTCCACGCCTGGCAAATCGAAAATAAATGATTGACGAAGGACGGTTCGCTGACACAGTAACTTTGCAGGAATTAAACTCGGAGAGGAAAAGTGATATGAAGGGTAAGATGTGTTTGTGCAGTATATTCACGGAAAAAGTGTTTAATAATTTGAATCGAACATTTCAGTCTATAATGCAAATCTTAAATCTCACCATAATATAACGGAACAAGCTCTATTGGATGAAGAAAATTTTACGTTAAAAGACTTAAAGAAATAAAGAATTCTTAAAGAATCTTATTTCATTAGCATGAAAGTAGTTTCGGCTTCTTAAGAGTACCGTCATCGCTATAAATTTAGATATAATTATATTCAATTACAGAATATTTTCATAATTATTGAAAATTCATATTTTCAAAGTTTTCGTTTTTTCTGCGGTAGAAATGCCGTTGTTATACTGGAAAAAGTATTTGGCAGAAAGAGTTATAGTGTCAGTTTTCTGCATTCCGAACTCCAATGATCATCAGGACTTTTACATATTTCTTGAATTACATAGTAATAATTTGCCTATAAAGTAGGAATACAGTAATTAATAGTCATATAATAGTAAATAAGAGTATATACCAAAAACAGTAGTACAGTATACAGTACAAAAAACTATCGTGATTTTTTTTCTTGGGGGTTGTCAGATCCAAAGACTTGATACATGTTACTCTATGTATGTCGAGACGGCTTCAGTTTCGAATTCAGCGCAACGACGTACATGGATACATGGACGTCTTTGGATCTGACAACAACCATCAAAAACAAAAACTACAATGTCCTTTCTTTTTTTTCCCGAAAAAATTGAGGGTGATGGCGCAATTCTGACTTAAGATTCGGATTCAGCGCGTTGAAGTACATCCAGAAATATGTGTCAAGTCTTTCGGTCTGACAATTTGTGTGTGTGTGTGTCTGTGTGAGTGTGTGCGCCTGTGTTGTTAGTCTTCCAAGTATTTCTGCCATTGCCATCTGTTTAGTGGTCTGCATCTATATCTGATCCCTCTTGGTTTGTACTTCCAGATTAATTTTGGCAATCTATTGTTGTTCATTCTCTGGAAATGATCATTCCATCTCCTTTGATACTGTTCTATCTCTTCTACTAAACATTTGTTTTTCAATTTCTTTCTGATGTCTTTATTTATCAGTCTGCCTCTTCTTGCGGTTCCCATGAGGTGTCTTAGAAATCTCACATGTGCCGCCTGTAGTTTTTGCTTGTCTGCCTCTTTCATTACTCATGTTTCAGAGCCACACACGATTCTAGGTTTAGCAGATATATTGTGGAGTTCGTTTTGTTTCCGGGCCCATGCCTCTGTCGAAGTGCTTCCTAATTGTTACACATATTGTAGTTATTAAGTTTGTTTTCTCTGTCTTCCTAATTTGGATTGTACACACTTATGATACTGCCGAAATATGAATATTTATTTACTTGTTTCACTAATTTTCCATTTATTTACTTAGGCGAGTCATACAGGAAAACAGGGGTGGCTCAGAGCACAATTCAGTGCCTTATATCTCGCAATCAAAAGATAGTAAATGGAAAAGGAATTAGTAGTTACCCTCTTACAATTTACATTATACCTTTCCCCATTGGGACCCTAGTAGTTGACTGTCAAAGAAGTAATTGAATTGTCCGAGGATACTCAAATGAGGGAACAATATTCTTACAATTTTGAAAGTTTTGAAAATGTTTTTAATGAGAGTGTTGTCAAAAATGTGTGAAAAAAATATTCTGAAAGTAATAATCATATTGAACTAAGGTGTAGATTTAAATTTCGAGTCCGCCAGTCGATTTTTCTTCTCACCCACAAGGCCGGTTCTGTCCCCCAATAAACATGTAAACAATAGTGCAAAATGTATTATTAATACGTAAGCGATAATTGACATTAGTCCAACACCAGGTAGCTCAAAAGTGGTCGTCCCAAAATATTATTTCTCCTACAAGTGTACACCATTTTCCATTTTCAATTGTGCTTCCCAGGACGTACCTAGGATTTAGGAGGAGGAAGGGATATCACGACCATCGTGACATGAAATCGATCGCCCCCCTCCACCCGCCCCCACTCCACCCTCGATGCTTTTGGGCTGATGTACATTGAACATCGATTTTTAAAATTTGAACATCGATGTTATGTTGTCAATGTTGCATCCCTAGTTGCAGTACGTGCCCATACCTTCCCGTGTTGACTACCCCCATGTTTTGCTAGCACCGCGTGTATGTGCGCGTATGTGTTCACATGCGAGAAGGGGAGCGATTTCATGTCACGATGGTCGTGTTTATTAATTTATAATTGATATTTAGCTGCCAAACAAAGTCAAAAAACTACAGGACAATTTACAAACGTCCATAATTTTATTGAATAATATAAAAATACAAAAAATTAATAAAATTTAGACTAACTTATTTTCACACTTCGTAACTTTGATTTGAAGAATGTTCACATTTCAGAAAAGTGAAAATTACTGTAATTTTTTTTAATTTTTGTATTGCGGGTACATGTGTACGCATATGCATTGCATTAATGGCGGAACCGGGGGGGGGGCGGCATGCGGGCCATCTCCCCCCCCCCCCCCAATGACCTTGAATTTTCGTTTGTTACCTTCCTTTCTTTAGCAAAATGGATTTAAATATTTATGTTGGAATTATGTAATTATTTAAAAAATAATATTGCTTAGTATCATTTATGCCCAACAAAAAATATACAATACTAGCGTACCCGTGCGAGAACTTTCGCAAGTTAACCCCCCTCCCTCTTCTCTTTTTGCATTTCCATACTACGCCTGTAATACATCATTTTCTTCAAGACCGTGTTATCCTACGTCACTTGCTTTTTATGTCTCCTTATAATTGATAACAATACAACACACCCTTGTCAATAAAACTATTCTTATTTAACGTTATTACCGAACAGAGAGGTACACCAGTGTAATTCAATCGAGTAGAATATCAAGCTATTAGTTCAATTTCACATACAGTTGCAGATTCTACAGGCTCTGAACAGGTGAGGTAGAATCGAGAAGCATCGAACTAGCAAAAATGTAATAGAATGTTCAAGAAGATTTCATCCTATAGAATACGGTGTGAGGAACGTTTCTTTGATCCCACTGGCCTCAAAATTTTAGTTTTTAAGACCCTAAACACTTCGTTTAGGAGTTATTAAACGATAAGGATTTTTTAAAATCCGACCGAGTGTTGCGGGTTGCATTTGCCGTGCATTTTTAGATGCATTTTTTAAACAACTCCTTCATATTTTTGTAGCCAAAGTGCAATTTGCCACGTCTCCGTGAAATTATCTTTCTTCAGAGAGTTCATTTACAAAGATTGGATGCGTGTGAGAACCGCTAGATGTAAGTATATTACTGGAATAATATAGGAGGTGATAATAACGAAGATGTTCATTATTTAAAAAATATCAATGATGTCACACACCCGAATGATGGACAGGATCCGCCTGTGCATTGCCTTGCTCTTCCCTCCCGCGCGGTACGGCATCTTCGGGTGCTGTCCGTATGCGCGGGCCGCGCTGACCCGGCTGACAGCGGGCGGGCGCCATGCGTCCTACTGCGCCTGCGCGATGGCGGCGGCGGCGGCGGCGGCGTGCGCAACCGCGGTACAGTTAGCCTCCGCCGCCGCCGCCGCCGAGCGCGCCCGCGCCAACGGGACGAAATGCCGCCACGCGAAATCTCCTCCCGCCGCTCGCCCCGCGCTTCCGGCGCTGCGCTGCCCGGAATACGACGCCGACGTGCGTGAATCGACGCCCCATCGCGGAGGATGACTGCATCCCGCGGTCAACTTTTCCGAAGTCAAATAAATCAGGATTCACTGGATAAATCAAACATTACAAGAAAAAACGATGATTCCAGTCAATTGAAGTATATTTAAAGCACACGTTTCGGCCTCAATTGTAAGGCCCTCTTCAGTGCCTGAAAGGTCAACACAACCATTCAGTTACAATCTTACATAATATTATTAGAATAAAATGAATATAAAACAAAAACAATGAGATAAGGACGTGGTACCTGTGAATTTCCTAGGTTATGTTACACCATAATGTCGAGGTATAATATAAAACCAGGCACTTCTAATCTTAAACAATGGTGGTCTAAAGGACCATATTAAAAAAGGCATTGAGGAATGCAATTGTTTATCTTGGAAGATCTTCTTCCAATTGAAATTAATACTTTAAGGTATCGGAGCATGTTCGATACACAACGGTTCAAGGTACTGTGTGTGTAGGTGGTGCCAACTTCGGTACAGTAAAATATCGCAAGTCTTAATGAATAGGAAGATAAAGTGGAGGGGGAAGGGAGCCATGGGTTACTCTGTATGTAAACATAATGTCAGAGAGGGGAGAGAAATTGTGCTAAAAACTTACACTGACACTGACACTGACGTGACACTGACACAAACTGTTTCAGACACTGAAGAGGGCCTTTAATATACTTCAATTGACTGGAATCGTCGTTTTTTCTTGTAATGTTTTCCTAAGTCGTTTACCTACCTCCCCAAAAAGGCACAACCCAACTCCCCATAGGTAGTGAATAAATATTTGCGTACTTATGCGTGGAAACTTTATATAAATTTTACTTGTTCCACCCAATGGACGAAATGGGATGCAGAAGGGGTATGTCTTTTCAGGTAACGAAAAGTGAAAGAAGATTCGCTGAAAACGGGGGTGATGAAAAACTGACTGCAGGATGCAGTTGGGCGATGACCGACCCGAGGAATCAGACAGACGTCAGCTTAGAAATGCTAGATTGGATACCCGACTTCAAAAGGTTTGGTTGTAGCGCACCCAACGGAAGGGGGGATGGAACTTGAGTTCCCTCTCTTCAAAATCCAATCATCCCATGACATGTATTCACAAATACAGGTTTCATTAAATTTCTATACTAACGAAAGTCATTCATTATCACAACTGAAATATCAATAAATCAACAATTAAAAATTAATTTTAAATTTTTAATTGAAAAAAATCCTGGTTGCACCACTGAGTAAGTGGTTGATAAGTGCTTGGATTTTGAGAATATGAATAGGCCTATATTAGTAACATATCAAGTTCATACGTAACAATTTATATAACTCTGCAGCGCGAAGACCCGACGAGAGGAATGGGAAGGGAGAAGCCTTTCAAATGGAAAAACGTTTTGAAGTTTCTCCAACAATTTCAACATTGTTGAAATTGTTTTCAAATTATGAAACGCAACGTAATCAAGAACAGAACACTCCAAGAGTACAGATTTTATGAATCTCTGCTGCTGCAGTCTGATTTGATATGGAGCTCTTGTTAATCGTTAAAAAAAGAAGAACCAGGTGCCGCAATTAGGAATATGCCGCCGCCGGTCCACGCGCCCGCGCCAATGAACGGGGCTAAATTCCCTCCCCCTCCTCGTCACGCGCTTCCGGGACGCCGCACCGCGCTGCCCGGAATACGGAATGCGTGCCAATCGACTCTCGAGCACCAAGGTCGAACACAGGGATCGGGGCCATGGTGGAAATACATGGGTGAGCTCCTCTGGCGCACCGATTTTTGCTCTTTCTGCGCACCACCAGGTTGCGTCACGAACCACGTGACTACAGCACGGGCACTTCGTTTGAAAAGCCAGTCCAGACGCTGGCTGTCATGTTGCATGGAGAGTAGTAGTGTTGAGAAACATTTTGAAAGTGGTGCGACATGACAAATTTTCAACGGTAACCAACCAGAAATACCGCTATGAAGGTGTACAATATGCAATATTTAAAAGAAATCCTTCATAAATCTGTTTCAATGTCTTGTAACGAGGTGATAATTTTGGTATCTGGCAGCATTTCAAATTTACGCTAATATTGTGACGCAAACTGGTGTCTGAAGCTCATTGGCTGAAGGCGGATACCATGCGCAAGAGTCCCCCCTCCGTGATCCGGGAAATAGAATAGATAGTTTGTGCACGCCATAGCGGGCAGCACTATCGATCTTCAGCGCATGCGCAGATGCTCAATAGTAATGCGAAACTTGGACTGCGCATGCGCAGAAGATCGATAGTGCTTTAACGTTCGAGGGTGAACAAACTCCCTATTGATGTCTATAGATTGACAGTAGAACTTAAGATAATCTGAGTATTTGTGTAACGTTAGAAAGTAAGGATTTGGTCCCGCAGGTGCGCGAAATTCAGGTATCTGTATTTCATTAAAAGTCAAGGCGAAGATTCCGAAGGATTGACACTCAAAGCTCTAAAATTGATATTAATTCCCATTTCCTTTACTAAAACAAAAATTTCGAGAGGAAATGAGAACGGAGTCAGACGAAGTTGTAAGCTTCTGCCAGTCGTGCGGATGCTCCGGGAGATGTCGCGTCGAAGGCTGTGATGCCAACGTTTCGATTATCTTGTCGAAATCTATCGATCATCTCAGGGAGACCTTTGGCTGACTAGGCCTGAGGGAGACCGTGGCAAAATGTTCGAAACATCGACATCATATCGGTCGCCGCGGCGTCAACCTGACAGCCAAGGGCATTCGAAGTCAGAGGTAGTTGCTCGTGCTCGCAGAAACGTCGGGATTTCCAAGCGGGCAAGAAGCTCATGCCGGTACTACTTGACATACCCACTCTAAGCAGTCAGTCCATGGATATTCATTCACGTAGTTGATTCTTGCTTTGAATCGGTGGGAAGTTTGTGCACCACAAGGTAGAAAGAAACACAGCTCCAATGACATTGTACTCACGAACATGAGCAAATTGAAGTGCGACGGAGCCGACAAAGTGCGAATTTTGAGATAGATTATTTGTGGAGCGTAAATGTGTAAGTGTTAGTGTAAATGAGAATAAGGATGACCGGAATTTGAGATTACGCGTGTTCATATATCGACACGCGAAGAAGGGTGTGACGAACATTCGACAATAGAGATAGTTTACGAATAGAGTGGAAAGATGTGAAACGTAGGAAATTCTTTCGTATCTCTTAAAAAATTATAGTGGTATTGGAGGGGTTAAATTTAAATGGAAGGACTTAAACATTTTTTCAAGGATTTGGTTTTCATAACCTCTCACTGTTGCAGCTGTTTACGTGTGATTACGTTGCATTTTTTATTTCGTTAAAGAGATTGAAAATTACCCATTTTATTTATCTAGAATTAGATATGATAAATTTTCGAAAGTATATTTGAGCAAATATGAAACATCTTTACAAATAAACAGCCAAAAACATACATACATTGTATGTTTTTATATACATTGTACATATCTTTCCTTTTAGGTATTTAAGGGATGATCAGAAGCTGCATTGGTTCAATTTGGCTCACTCGAATGGCCAAACTGACGCGACGATCAAACTAAATATTGATTAGTGTTTGTGTATTCCTTTCTTTCCATTTGTTTATTTTATTCCGAGTCTTTTACTCATAGTTTTTTTGGGCTGGAGTGCGTCGCTCCAGCGTATCTGCAGAGCATAGCAACGTCCAAACACGCGGCGCGGTGTGCAGGCTCCGTGAGCGACCTTCCTCTCAAAACGAGTGGTTGCATTCTGCCCTTCGGTTGCATTTCGCGCTTCACCAACTCACTGCAAATCATTCTTGGTAATTTGCATTGTATACGATGCTCTACCTTGAATTTCAGAACCACGTCAAGTTATGTTTTAAAAAGCAATATTCTTGCTTTAAGTTATTTAAAGAAGTTATTTTGAAAAGGGATTGTAAGAATTGAACGAAAATTGTGCGAAACCGAAATTCATAACTTCATTTTGTAATTTCTATATTTCAGGCACACTTAGTTAAATTCTACGATAGTTAGTACTCAAAAGAAGTAGTCTCAATCCTCATATTGTAGAGCACAATATAGAATAATTTATTGCTCTTAGTATTGTATTTTATAATATCGAAGATAAATTGCGATTTTTCGTACTAAAGCATGTATGGAACGGTTAAATCAATAGCTCGTAATATTGTGCGCAAAAATTAACGTACTGACTGGTATTTACAATAATATGATGTTTTTTAGCCTTGTACTAAGTTAAAAGACTATGTCAGAAGTGAGCTTTCTTTTACTTCTTTTAATTTTTCTTATTTTCCTTTTTCATTCTTCTACTTTTCCTTTTGTTTTTCTGTTTCTTTTTCATCCCTTCCCTCTTCTCTGTTTACTTCGTTCTTCTTCTTCTTCTTCTTCTTCTTCTTCTCTTGAGTTATTCATTCTCGTCCTACTTGCTCTTTCTATTATATCCCTAACGAAACGTTGAAGTTCACGGGCCACGGGGAATGTTAGGTTTTGCCTTTCCCTTCCGCATCGCAATCACAAGGTGAAAACAACAATGCCTACGTAATTTGCGAACCGACAAGTCTAGCGGCAGGCGCTAAGGCATTTAGGTTGGCATTTATTTCTTGTTATATATTTTCATTAAATCTCACATTACATGTTAACTGCCGGCGAATTAAACTGTTATTTTCGCACATGAAAATAATCACAAAGAAGGCTAATGTAAAGCCAATCACTATCTGCCGAGCTATCTTGGAAGATATGGAACAGGCTCTGTGCCGTCTAATACCCCGACTCGACCCGTTTTTTTTCCTCCAGTTGATGCTGTTGATCCATTGAGTCAATATTGAAATGGCCCCTCATTTTGTTTGTTGACATAAATGTAGCTTCACTATACGCGCTTTTCTTTTGAGCTCTCCTTTTGCTAATAATGCCAAGAGTGCGAATTGCTATTTTGTGAGGAATTCTATATAATGTAATCTGCATTTCTTTTGCCAATGCAAATACGTTTTATATTCTCGGAAGCAATTTTTTTTTGTAATGATGCCAACCACGCGTGTTGGTACCTTTTATTCATAACTATGTACTGTATTAAAAGAATGGAAAGCTCTCAAGAAAAACGTGCATAGATTATTTTTCTCTCCCATACGTAATACGTTTTTATTTGTTTTGGCGATAAATAAGTAGGTACGCGTTAATAATACTACTACTAATGATAATAACAATAACAACAACAACAACAACAATAGCGAATCGGTGCAGTGTTGATGGGCGGCTTGTTGCAGGCGGGCCCGATGACCGACTACGAGCTGATCAAGCGCTCGTGCCTGAAGCGGGGCGAGCTGTGGGAGGACCCCGAGTTCCCCGCCACGCAGTCGTCCGTCTTCTACCACCAGACGCCGCCCTTCCAGTTCGTCTGGAAGAGGCCCAAGGTAAGGCTCTCCCTGAAACTATTCCATGCACGGTGCAACGTCGGTGAAGCAATGTGGTGTGGTATCGTTTGTATTTTCACGGACCCGAAAAATCTCCTTCCCAGGAAAGGTTTGAATCCTTGTCTAAGGCGGTGCGGTCTACTTGGTAAGGACTACTGGAACTACAAAAACTAGCTTAGTACGAATGTCTTCTACAAATGATTTTTTAATTAGGTTTAGCTTTTCTTTTCGTTAAATTCAGTTAATTGAGAATTCTGTAGATAATATTGTGTAATACTCCGTCATGTGTGCTCATTATTTAGTATCCGGTAATGAGTCGACCAACGACTTCATATAAAGATGAATTGCACAGATTTTATCTTTCGATTTAAAAATGGCTTCGTTTTTCCTTTTCTGCGAGTACCAACTTTGAGAGTTAAAGCTACAAACAGTGTAAAAAGTGACTGAACACAGTTATTCTCTGTTTTGCATATGAGGAAACCGTGCAGTGGGAGTTAACAGCGATGAGATACAACAATCTGGCCAAAAAAGTTCTTCCTTTATTTTCACAAAAAATATTCCATAAATTTGTGGCTCTGTCTATATGGAAATTTTCATCAGTATGTTCGAATGGAACAGAAATTGCTCTTTAGGGAAAAGAAGATAATAATCCACTATGAGAAGCAAACACGCATAAATACGTTCATTTTGATACGTAATACTTATGCGTTTTGGGACGATATGTATCATTCAGATATGTTCAATTGTAATACTATTACACTTTGGTTTTAATTTTTTGCTCAAAGATGGTTAAGGTTAGAACCCTCGGACTTAACGCTTCGCTCCACGGATTTATAATGTTGAGTTTCACTACAGACTTCAAGGTTATTCGTTCTAAAAATAGAAGAAAATGAAATGTCAAGCTTTGAAATCAAGCTTTCTAAGGAAATTAGTAAAAATTCAACGTATTGCTTAGAGTTCCATCTTAACACATTATTACATCACATGTCTACTCTACATAAAGTAAGCTTAGGCCTCAAATTTTCGAGGACTTTTTGAACATCCTGTACGAGCGGAGCTATTTGATCGCCTTGTCGATGCAAACGTATTTGTCGCTCCCTCTAGAAAACACTAGTCGGGTGCAATAAGGAAAAGCTCCATAATTTTTATAATTTGTTGTGGACAACAAATATATCCAAGGCAGCAAGTTTGTTAGTGCTCTTTTTGTTTCGTACTTGAACCGGATGGAGGGAACGGCCTGGATGGCCGAGGTGGCTAGAGCGTGTGTCGACTCAGCACATCGGTCTGAAGGATTTTGGGTGCGAGTCCCGCCGAGGACATGGTTGTTTGACCCTTGTCTTTCGTGTGCGTATGTAGTCTCGGAAGACCTTGTGAGACTTGTGACCACAGACCGATGGGCCCGCTAGTGTGCCATTGTCTAGTGTCAAGTTAATGTGTCTCCACGAGGGTCATAGTGGGTACCCGGCGCGGATAGCCGAAATCGGCGTCTTCTGAAGCAGGAAAAAGCCCCAGGAAGAAAAAAGGGGGTAGGGAACGGGACGTATAACGATCCGGCATTCGTTAGGCTTTGTGTGAAGTGATTCTCAACGTCCGGGAAATACAGTCTTGGCGGAGGCTTCCTTCCCACAGCCAGCGAAGAAGGCGGAGACAAACAGCCCTTTCTCTGTGGGATGTTTGTTCTCTGGTGCGCAACAGAAGCACCTGTTGAAAATGGCGAAAGCAAAGGAAAGCATCAAAGCAACAGAGCTTTTAGAAGTTGTCGGATATCATAAAGAACAAACGACAACCTCTTACATATCCAAATGGCTGAAACATCCATTTAAGCATTTTGTGTGTACTTATTATTGTACCTGCTTGCACTGCGTTTTACTAGAATAGTAGAATGATATATAAATCTTATAATTTCGTCCGTTCTTACTCGCGTAAGCAGTATCTAATGTACCGGATTTGTATTATTTTTTTATGGATAATCATCTTTTCATTGAGTCTATAATACTCTAATGGTTGCGTGAAATTAAATGCACGGACCTTAGTCATCACAGCTTGTACGAGTAAATTGCAAAAATATGTGACGAAGTAGGGATAAATTTAGAAAACTATTTCTCGAATAAGTTAATATTATCATTAAATAAGGTACACCTCAACCGAAAATGCTAACGAGTTTTATTAAATGTACCCTTTAGTTCATTGAAGAGCTCAGTTCTCCCAAATTAAGTTCTTGAAGATAATTTGGCTGATAATTTCGACGTGGAAAACAAAATACACATACGTATCTCTTTTCGGTAGAACAGAAGGCTTTTTGTAATCTGACCATAAAGTGAGAATTAAGATTTCAGGGAAAACAAGGAACAATATAAATACCCTCATGCGTATGTTTGCAAGAAAGCATAGGTGATGCAGTGATATATAGCGTGAACACGTTTTGAGAAATGAAAGAAGAACGAATAGGGTCTTTCGGCCAGAAATTTCTCGTCAAGTTCTGATCTTACATTTCAGCGTAATAATTTTCTTAGTTTTTCTAATGTAATGAAAGTGATAACATCTGAATTATTTAATTTCATTAACTGAATTTAACTGAGTCACTTCCTCCAGTTTATGAGCAGTCTTAACTTAAGACGTTTGCTGAGTGAAATACTTGTTATTATTACGTGTTATTAGGATACTTTTTAATTGCATTTACGAGAGCGTGGGACTGTCTTCTGACCATTTTGACGTTCCTTTATTAGTGGTACTCATAGATGGCGCGAGAAGAAGTAAAGTTTCGTTTCTTTTGGTGGTAATATCGGGTTTTAAAAAATCACGTTTATGTTGATAAAAAGTTAAGACGGACCTTTGTTTCTCAATTTCCCCTCAGGACTTAAATGCCTATTTTCATTTAACTCCATTATGTGCTTATTTATCAGCATTAATGTTCTTCGACAATTCATCAGGCATTGCACAAACATTACAGAAATAATTAATACTCGTAGACAGATTCATGAAAGAGGAAGAGCCACAGCCACTACTCGTTATTTCTAATGCACAATTCCTAGTAACTACGTGATTTAATTGGACTCAGTACTTTAATATTTTACTGCAGCATATATGTGTTAATATTTCATGTTTTACCTACTGAAAAAGTTTAAATATTTTTATTGTTTATCTTAGATATTTTAAAAAATTAAACGTGACTGTTACCAATTAAATAATCCTAAGTGGACTTACGTTTTCATTTATTACAGCGTCATCATTCACGAGTGTAAACAACAATGTTGTTAACAGAGGTTACTTTCCTTGTCTAATCCAAATCTTCTGTAAAAATGTAGAGCATCTGAAGTTGATCTCTGCGCGTGTGTATGTATGTGTAAGTTTGTATGTATGTAGTTTATATGTATGTGTGGATACATGGATGCATGGATGGATGTTTAGATGAATGGATGGGCGTAGTAAGTAGGTTTTTTTAGTCCTCTATGAAGACTGAACGGTTAGGCAATTTCCTTGTTTAAGGTAATAACATTGCATTGGTTATGTATGTTATCTTGAGTGTCACGGAATTTGAGCGTAGTATTAAACGAGTGAATCCAATTAGCATTATATTTTTCGACGTACATCGCTACTTAATAGAAATGGAATATTGGAAATAAGGAACAGCTGAGGATAACAAGATTTAATTCACGGGTGAAAAAGTCGCGAATAATGAGAACAGTTGATGTTTTGTTTTCCACGCTTACTAAAAATACAGGCATTTTTTTTTTTGTACGAAGATAATTGCTCGAGATATTTTTGGTCTAAAGTGAAACTATCAATCCTGTATATAACACAGTAAATTTGTTGTTTACCAAGCGGAATAAGAAAAAACCGTTCGCTCTCCCGCCTCGCAGTGCGGCGGAAGCCTTCTGCAACGTCTCGTCACAGTAGTGTAGCGTGTTTACCTCGTCGACTCTTTCTCACGACCGACAAGACTGGAAGCTCGCGTGCGGCTGCAGTGGCAACAGCTGCCTTTTCTCTCCGCGGGCGGGAAGGAGAGCAGGCAAATTGGCGTCGCCTAAATCCGCAGCGGCTTCGATTTCACCTAGCCGCTCATCGAGTGCACATCTCGAGCGGGGCGAGCCAGCCTCCTGCGCGTTTCACCTGCGATTACGCAACATCAAACATCGCCGCTCTGGTTCCTCCAGGCGCACTGGTCGGGCTAACGTATTTCGTGAATTCACACTCAATACGTTAAAGTATCTGTAGATGAAAATCAATTTCCTGCTCGCAGTTCAAAAAATATCGTTGTCTTAATTCTCAATATTGTAACAATACAAATTTATCGTAAAAAATGTTATATTGAAGTGGGTAAAAATATTGAAATGAACGTAATTAATCCATTTAAAATTGAAAGATATTTTATTAACGTAGAAAATATTGTGTTACCTGAAAACAGTTATTCTTACTCATTTTTATTTTTGATTATCTTGATAATGTAAATTGACCATTTAGGGCCAACTATTCCGTCGATAAATAAAGACTTCAGAAAATATTTAGGGGGAAGGACATTTTTAACATAAAGTAATTTTTTAATTGAATATATGGTAATAATTAATTCATACTTGTTATTCAGATTGAATATTTTAATTAATAAACAATTTGAAAATAAAGCATAACGATATTTGTATTAATAATCCAGCTAGTACTAATTTTCTGCTCGAAATTATGTTTTTAATCATGCTCCCAAAGTTTGAACCTTTACATTTTTAGCTACATTAATTTTAATAGAATTAAAATATATATTAGTTTCATGAACAACTCGCTGAACCCCTATGATTACATCGCACAAAAGGAGGAATTGTAGAAAAGTTACAACCGAAATGTACTTCACTGAACAGAAAACCGAAAAAATAAAACAAAAGAAAGTTTTGTGAAGTTCTTATACTCCAAAACTGATGAGATGAGTGAAGTTTACAAATTCTGCAGCAATACAGTCACTATTCCTTGTAAATACAAAGTGAAACGTTTCTGAAAATGCAATTGAAATTCATACTCTGAACAAATCTGAACAAATTATTCTGTCACAAAATATCTTCAATTCACAACTTGCAGAAATTGTTTTAGGTCATTTTATGTCAAAGACAGGTACAAGTTAGAGATAGACTCGAAGATACAAAATGCGTCCAGAGGCGTAATGAGAGCATTTATCTCCTCTCCTCTTTCGCTTTCGTCACAGTTATGGGAGCCTCCTCTCTGGCTCTAAACGCAAACGACTTTTTAATGACCCCATCAAACTGTCTCGATTGTTTTTTTTTAAATTTTACTCTGGACCTCATTTTCTGTCTATTTTTCATCCAAATTTCCGTGAGTTGAAATCATTTTATTACTGTATCGTCACTCTCCGCCTTCCATATTCACACTGGTAGGTCGGCAACGTGGCCGTTTACTTCCGGGTGCACCACGAGGCCAGTACGGGACGTCATTTAACTTGGCAGGGTGTTGCCAAAGGGCGTATCCACCTACCTCGCCGGCGTTCGTCCAACTCGCTTGGCCAGCGATGGCGATATGCGTGACAAGAATGTGCCGATTCCTCTCGTATATGAAACATCGACCCTCTCTCGTTTGATACTGGTGGTTAGGGTACCTAGCGGTATTAGAGTACGAGTCGAAAATATCGACGTATCGACCTTCAAATTTCAGCATTGGCATTGAAAGAAAATTAATTACCGCTATAAAATATTTTTAAAAAGTAATTGTAACGCAGTGTATGAAATGTTTTAAAAATGAATCAATACATATTAAAAATTGAAAATATATTTAAACCTGAAGATGCTTAAAATTCAAGAAACATGCTCTGACGAATCTTTCTGAAAACGTGTATTCTCTTCCTGTATTTTAAATCGCACATCAATACAATCCAGTGTCAATAGCATGGAAGTATGACGCGAATGTCGTGATGTTCATCGAGGGCATATCTTAGACGATGATGACGCCGGAAACGAGGAGCGGTGGCGATGATTCGTCAGAAAGAGGACGGAAATGATCTGTATTTTTTTTTAAATTTTAACGTAATGTATGAAACGTTTGAAAATAATTTATTGTTTATTTTAAAAAATTGAAAATATAGACAACGGTAATTATGTTTAAAGTTCTTAAACATAATCTGAAAAATCTTGTAAGAGCGAGTTCTTTCTATATTTTAAATCATGTATCAATAAAATTCCATGTCATATCGTCAGTAATTTTTGTTAATATGAAAGAAGCGTTACCTTGTTTCTATCGGTGCTGAATACCGCGCCGGATGTACAGAGAAGCTACTCTTGGAAGGCACCAGTTTGACAGGTCGAGAAACAAATTAACGTTATGATCAGGAAGAGGTAGTGTCGAAGCCATTTACGAGTAAGCCAACTTCAAACGACTGCATTGATTAATCGAGTAAATGAACATAACCTGCAGTTATATTGCCAGCACAAGCCACTCGGTTGCTATCAAAGCGGTTCCATCTTTTTTTAGCAGAACTCGGTAACTAGTCGATCGCGATCGGCGAGTGGATCCAGCATTTTTTTGAGACGATATTTCTTATAGTTCCCTCTTACTAATGGTACACCTGATTGTCAAATTTTGGTGCATGATATGCAGACACAGACATCACATTACTGAGAAAATTTAAGGAGTCATTTTGTTGTAATGCTTATGCTTACTCGAGTAAATAATTAACATCTGTTTCAATAGGGTTAATTTGTTTTATAGGTATGGGGATAATCAAACCACAATAGTAAAAATAAATAATATATATTTATTTAATGCCCAAAAGTACCTTTCGGGAACAATATTTTCCCATCCTCAGTGGGTCTCTAACAAAAAGGAAAAATTGAGTGAATAACATAAAGAGGAACAGTGGTATAAAGAATAAAATAGACAAAAGAAGTGAAATGAATAATACGATGATAAATTTAAACAAAATAATGAACAAACATTGAAATAACTTCCTGCCCAAGCAACGTGGATAACACCTAAACATTTAAAATAAAACCGGATAAGATCCAGTGATGAACTACTCAATTTTTCCTTTTTTGTTAGAGACCCACTGAGGATGGAAACATATTGTTCCCGAAAGGTACTTTTGGGCATAAAATAAATATATATTATTTATTTTTACTATTGTGGTTTGATTATCCCCATACCTGTACCACAAGATATCGGCTACCACCACGGAATTAATTTGTTTTGTGAAAAACCAAGACCCCTCCCCTTCCTATGAACATTCCAATGGGCACCTTGGCTCTTATTCATAAAAGCAGCCCTCATCGGAGTAGCAGTTGCCGAGGCCTAGTGCTACCGCGAGCTGCTCCTGCCCGTGAGCCCCCGGAGAGCACGTGGTCGGCGGCGCATCAGAAAGTAGAGCCGGGCAGCGCGGTGTCCCCATTCCCCAACCGGTTCGTGTCGCTCCCGACGCGTCGGACGACGCCGTTCGAACTCCGCGCACGCGCCCGCGGCGCTGGAAACTTCCTCCGCGGACCGGCCTTCCGGTGCGCTCCAGCCGAGCGCTTCCGGCGCGGGCGCGAGCGCGGGCTAAGGAATAGAGGTCCTCCGAAAAGGCCATTTAAAATGTTTGACTAAAGGAGATTTTGTTGAAAGAAAATGATCATTCGCTTAATAATCCAAAATAAGAATATGCCTAAAAACGGGATACCTCCAAACTTTCTGAATCCCATTGATTCCTAAATATTTCATTTGAATTCCTACAGACCATTAATATACGTATTGAAATTTCTTCGCTGTAGAGTAAATCGACACGTAAACTCACACGAGCGTAATGTATAGTGCGACGTTTGATTTTTAATTTAACTGTGAGTTTTCAGGGAAATAAGTTCCTAAACTTTGGTGTTTGGCTTGGTGAGACCTGTACAATGCACAATATCCCCACTCGGTACGTCCCAGAGGAGCCTAGAAATTAAATAGTATACTTCCACGAGTTATGTTTGGTTTTTTCTAACCCGGTTGATGACGCTTCATCAGCTGTTACGGTGTCATCCATTAGAGAGCTAAAACATCATCACATGACGTCACTATGGAGACGTTTAAGCTCCCGATTGGACGAAACCGTAACAGCTGATCAGCTGTCATCAGCCAGGTTACAGAAACCCGAGTATAGCTCCCGCATCAACTACCGATACCCTGGAACACCATCATGGATTTTCTTTGGTATTTTTTCTGCTATTATAATTGCGATAAATTTCACAGCCTACAAGAGCGTGTC
>BLKR01016916.1:0-18176 GCA_011170035.1 Teleogryllus occipitalis
AGAATCACAAGAGATGGCCGGAAGTATTGCCTCTCATTAACAAATGGATTAATCAGGTTCCTCATGAGAGTGCAGGCATGTCTCCTTACGAGATTCATTTTGGAAAAAAGCCGCCGGCCGACTTTCCGTTACTGGAGCGCCTGGCTACGCACAGAGCGCTGAACTATGACGACAGGTGTCGCATAGTGTATGATAACCTCAACAGGGCCGCTGAAAGGAGAAAGAAACTGGTCAGAAACCCATACAAATTTCAGGTGGGCGACCGTGTGCTTCTGCGCACACCTGCCACGTCAGACGCTGCGAGGGGGCTCTTCGCCAAATTTTTCCCTTTGTTTTCAGGGCCTTTCACTATTCAGGGCAATCCCCACCCGAACGTGCTCCAGCTCGCCGCAGACGACGGCAGCCCAGCAGGAAAATACAACTCCTATAATTTGGTTCCTTTCCGCGAGTAGTTTTCATTTTTTTTATATTTGTCAATTAGATTCTTAATATTAGTGGTGTTGTTAATTTCAATTTATTGTGTTGATCAGATGTTGTATTGTCGGTATTTAATTGTTGGCATTAATTTTCTTGTATTGCTTCCCTGTGTTTGATTCGTTGTTTCGTCTTGTTATTCGTCGTTCTCGTAATTTAGTGTGTTTAGGATTTAGTTTTTCTGGTTTGGGGTAGTTCCGTAATTGTTTATTATTTGTCTTTATTTGATGTTTTCGTATTTTCTCTCATTTATGAATTGGTTGTAGTTTGTTTAACATTTGATGATAGGTGTTTTCTAATTACAGTGTGTTGTTCCATTTTTGTAATAAGTTTGTAGTTGTGTTTGGTTAACTTCGTCGTTTGTGTTATTGTTTTTAGTGTTTCGTCGCATACTGTTGGACTCCTGTCTCCATTAGTTTCTTTTGAGCCATGAAATCGTCGTTTCTCGCCGATTTCACAGCTAGACGGTGGAGGGGGTAAATGTAATGGGACAGTCGTCCATCTGGGTTCCGCGACGCAATAAATAATATTTTATCATAATATTTTTCACGACGCCTGTGGTAACATGCAGCGGGAGCTCGCTGAAAGCTCGCAGGATTCGGGCACAAACACCGTTAGTTGGCGCCGCCGACGCGGGTGGAAGAGGATACTCCTTTGTCCTGCACCCAGCGTCAGGTATGCGGTGACGCAGAGCGGGATTTTCCTAGAAGACGAGCGAAGCAGCGGCGTCTCCCAGGAAATCGTGACGTAAGTGATTTCCTGAGAAGGCGCCACCTTGAAATTTGCAACGGAAAAGCAGGTGCAACCACGATTGGGCGCCCGTGCCGCGTGATGTCGGAAGCCAATGAGGGCGGACATCACGCGGGCATGGTCACGTGGCCCCCGGGAGCCGAGGAGTTCTCGAGGCATCGTGAAAAGATTCTTGTGGATCGAGCAGCGGTAGCGACCAGACGTCTGGGACCTCCGGATCGCGCCGTCGTAGCGGGCAGACGCCCTCACTTGAGAGTCGTGCAGTGAGGCTCTGGCCGCGTTCACGTGCGTGCCACGTATCATCCGCCTCGGGTGTGTGCTTTTGCCGCGCCGACCAGGGCCACAGCCATCAGCGGGTCACAGTCAGTTTAAGTGGCCGCGCCGCCTAGCTTTATTAATAGAGGCCGTGTAGTTGGGCCAGGCCGCGCCGCACACCGCGAGAGCTCGGCCGATCAGGTTCTACCCCGGACGGGCCATCGACAGGTGGACGGCCTGTGACCGCGGCTTGACCGCCATCGTCGCCGCCTGCACCGCCCAGGCGTTCATCCGAACGCTAGCGGGCCGTGCCGGCTAGAGATCGCCTGCACCGCCGTCCGCCACCGCCGCCTCCGCTCAGGCGCCTTGCCTACCCGACGCCGGGGCACCGCACCTGCAGCGCGCCGACCGAGCCGCGCGCGCCGCCCGCGCCGCCGCCGCTCCGGGTTATCGATACCTGCCCGCCAACTTCGTCCTTTCCTGGGGCGAGCAGCGTGCCTGGACGGCAGCCGAGCGCCGCCTTTCGCCGCTCTGCGAGCGGCGGGAACAATGACCCGCGCTCGCGCCGGACGATTGTGAGGGGATTGAGGGGCGAATGAACGCCGGCAGTAAATATTTAGGTTTAAGTTATGTTAAGTTTCTTTTCTGTCTGTTTGTTCATCTGGCTTCACCAGAACTGAATTAAGTGATTATTAAATTAAGGTTAAACTGAGCCTATGTCTTTCAATGACTACTGCATGCCAATGCCCACGCCATGATTGCTCCCGCTTGATCATTTTAGGTTTGCAGTGGGTGTAGCCGGGCCAGCTAATCCGCCATAACGGCGCCAGGTAAACAGGTCGAGTCGAGGTTGACCCTGGGAGCACCTCCAGTCAGGGGGGGTGTTATATCATAGATGACCAGCCTCAACCTAAAAAAACGGAGTTTTACGAGATCTCGGCAAGGATATGTAGGTCTCTGAATTTTAATCCGCCATCACCGCTTACAATATATGCTAAATATTTCTTCGTTTTCCAATTCAAAATTGTGAAACTTCGCATTCAAGTTCCAAATAGCGGAAGAAGTTATTTCCAGCCTCACTGTAAAATTAATTTGTGAATTTTCTCACACCGCCATTCCAACATGCCCTCGGTGGCTCGTTGGTCCGCGTGCTCGCTTTCCACTCCACAATGCCGGGTTCGATTCCGGGCGGGGCTGAATTAACTCTGCCCTTTCCTTCCAATGCCCCAGTATCCGTTGCCGTGTGTTGATGATTCTCACTTCTCCGGTTGAGAGGACCAGAGATAATGCGTACGGATCGCTATTGCTAACCACACGTACCCATGGCCGGAAGGCTAGGACGCCACTAGAAGCCTCAGGTCGTAAAGAGTTGCCAAAGTACATACATACATAATTTCAACATTGACGCTCAGGAGCGTATTTCGTCGTTGTTGGTTTTCATTCAGTGATATCAGTAATGTTTTATAGGTTTCTAATAGCGGAAAACTAATGTGTGTTTCGGAGTTCAATTGAGTAGTTTGTGACGTGTAAATTTTATCACGCAACAATCTCATTTACTTTAATTGACGCTCAGAGACACATTTCATCAATTTAAAACACAGTGATATGTCCGGAAGTTCCAAACCGCAGACGAAGGGGTCGAAGAGAATGTTTGTGGTGTCTGAATTTAATCACGCCACAATACCAACTTCCGTATAAGCGGTAGGTTTCTTCGTTCTCTAATTCAAAGACATGGATCATCGCTCACGCTTTTCAAACAGCGGAAGAGGAAAGTGTTTATGAGTCTCTGTGACGAGATTGTGGAGTGTGATATTAATCACGCCACCTTCTCCTCATAGATGCTCAGGGGCACATTTCATCAGTTTGCAATTTAAAATAAGAACACATCGCTTACAAGTTTCAAACAAAGGAAGAAGAAGAAGAAGAAGATACGTCTCGGGGTGTCATTTAAAAGTCTGTGGTGTGTGAATTTTATTACGCCACCATCTTCTCACTTTGGTGTAGCAGGTATTAACGGTGGAGTGTGTGTTCTCGGCTGTGAACTATTCCCTCCCAATTATGTAAAGTGTCCCGCGATATGCATCGGCATCAAAGAACTTCCGTCTTGTGGAGATGATACTACAAGCTACCTGTGGCGTCGAAGTAGGAGGAGAAGTCCCATCCCGGCATCACAAAGTGCTAATTTTGGGAAGGCGACCAGAAGGAAAGAGTTGGGAATCCACCCACAATGCTTGGCTTACGGACGCCGGAATGCGTGGGTCGACAAAAGAACCGCAAGGCTCTCAAGAGAAGTAATAAAAAAATACAGACAGAACAGAAAATCGTTTTGCATCATCTTAAAATTAATCTACACTATCAAAAACAAATCTGAAATTACAAGTTTTTTAATTAATATTATGATAATATAATGTATTGCTATTAACTACAATAGAGAATATAGTGAATATTTGAGAAGAAAGAAACATATTAAAAAAGCAGATTTTTGGGCTCAAAAATTATGCCGGTGCCTGAAAATGATTGCGGAAGAGCAGAGATTTTTAAGTCCTGAACTGTAAGCGCCCAACGCAGATGGAATTGTTTTCATTGCCTGCTTGACTCAATAATTGTGATGCTTGACTTAATAATCCCTCAGGTAAAGATAGGGAACTGTTTTAGAAAGGAAGAGAGAACCAATTTAAGACAAGATCGAATACCAGATTTTTCCAACAACAGTGGAAATAAATGGTGGTTTAAAACATCTTTGCACGTTCATTTACTTCCATAGTTTTGCGTAGCCTTTAGAAATAATGCGAGAAATTACGTGTTGTAGCACGGCAACTTTTAAGTAGATTATCCACATTCGTTATGAATAGTTAAATATTCGTTACCAAAACAAAATTCTTCAATTTAATCGAACAGAATTCAATGCCGTATTTAGTAACCTTGGCTTGATAGAGGCTTCTAGAAAAGAGAAGGAAAAATTAACATAAAAATTTTAAAAATTAAAATCAATTATCAAAAGATGAACAGCGGAAATCCGGCAGTTATAGCGACGTAATATTTTGTTTTCAAATTATGCCTAATAGTGTGTATATCTATCTTCATTTTAAGGTTTTTGGAGACTGGTTTCGAAAAATTACATAAGTAATATATGATTGATACATTGGCAGAAAATAATAGTTTTAGCTTGCAAACTAAGATCTATAACATTCAACACTATCACATTTAGGGTGTTTACATGCACCAATTGCGGTGATACATTTTGCATCTGAATCCAGCTGAGTTAACTCTCAGTTTGTCTCAAGAAAACAACCGATTCATTCATATTTCACATAATTATATAAGTTTTAATTAGCCATTGGAGTGTGCATCTTCGATCATTAGATCAAGCTATCGAAATACTGACAAATATTCAGAACAGATGATATAGAAACTAACATCTCATCCGCTCATTGCAACTGACAAGAGTGCTTTTTATACAAAACAATTTCGGTCTACCCAACAGTGAAATAACTCTAACATTGATAACTCCAAGGCACATTATTCTAATTTAAAAAAGGTGCGTGATGATAAACAGGTATATTACATGTAGTGTAGCTTTTACATATTGAAAAATGTAATTAATTGGATAGAATACAATATTTCCTCATCTCATCTTGGAGGAGGAGATGAAAGAGGAGGACGAGATTGAAGACGAGGTGGAAGACGAGATGGAAGAGGAGATGGAAGAAGAGATGGAAGAGGAGATGGAAGACGAGATGGAAGAGGAGATGGAAGACGAGGTGAAAGACGAGATGGAAGACGAGGTGGAAGACGAGATGGAAGAGGAGATGAAAGGCGAGATGGAAGACGAGGTGGAAGACGAGATGGAAGACGAGATGGAACACGAGATTGAAGACGAGGTGGAAGACGAGGTGGAAGACGAGGTGGAAGACGAGATGGAGGACGAGATGGAAGACGAGGTGGAAGACGAGATGGAAGATGAGATGGAAGACGAGATGGAAGACGAGATGGAAGACGAGATGGAAGACGAGATGGAAGACAAGATGGGAGAGGAGATGGAAGACGAGATGGAAGACGAGGTGGAAGACGAGATGGAAGACGAGGTGGAAGACGAGGTGGAAGAGGAGATGGAAGACGAGATGGAAGACGAGATGGAAGACGAGATGGAAGACGAGGTGGAAGACGAGATGGAACACGAGGTGGAAGACGAGGTGGAAGACGAGGTGGAAGACGAGGTGGAAGACGAGATGGAAGATGAGATGGAAGACGAGATGGAAGACGAGATGGAAGACGAGATGGAAGACGAGATGGAAGACAAGATGGGAGAGGAGATGGAAGACGAGATGGAAGACGAGGTGGAAGACGAGATGGAAGACGAGGTGGAAGACGAGGTGGAAGAGGAGATGGAAGACGAGATGGAAGACGAGATGGAAGACGAGATGGAAGACGAGATGGAAGAGGAGATGGAAGACAAGATGGAAGACGAGATGGTAGAGATGGAAGTCGAGATGGAAATCGAGATGGAGAAGGAGGAGATGGAAGAGGAGATGGAGAAGGAGGAGGAGACGTAGAAGGAGGAGGAAATGGAGAAAGAGGAGGAGATGGAGAAGGAGGAGGAGATGGAGAAGGAGGAGGAGATGGAGAAGGAGGAAAAGATGGAGAAGGAGGAGGAGGAGATGGAGATAAAGGAGGAATATAAAGGAGGAGGAAGAGGAAGAGATTGTGGAGGAGAAGGAGGAGATGGAGTTGGAGAAGACGAGGGAGGGAGGACGAGGAGGATCTAGAGGAGGAGGAGGAAGAGAGGGAAGAGGAGTAGAAAGCGTAAGAGAAGGAGGAGGAGGTAGAGTAGGAAAATGAAGAGAAAAATTAACTCGAGACCAAAGTTCTCGAGAAATATTCGAAATTGTGTATTAGGATAATATCGTATGGAAGTTTAAAAGGAGAGTGTAATTTAGAGCGTAATTTTTTCGTGCTCCAAGGAACATATTTAATCCATTTCTTATTATACGCGGTAGGATATCAATTTCAAATTTGAAGTTTTACTCCTAGTTATCAGAGAAGTCTTTGCAGGAACGTAAGGAGAATTGCTAGCTGGAGTTCTTACTGAAAACCAACAATACTGTTCTTATGAAACAAACGTAAATAAAAACGCTGGCATGCTACACCCCAAGAATGCAGTTCTTATGGATGAAATTCAACAAAAAATTTAGTCAGTTTTTTATGCAAAAAACTCACATGAAATATTTTGTAAAATGTTTAACCACGTCAATATTATTTTACTTACGTGTGCAGGCTAAGCAGTGTGCAGGGTTTCACGAAATAAATCAATTCAAGAGCGATGCAATTCTCTGACATCAGTGTAGTTGTTTACATACTGACAATATACAGACAAGAATCGAGAATGACATGAAAGTTTCTTTCTCGAAGAGGAAGAACGTAAGACGATTTTCTTGCTCTCGGGAAGAAGAGTTTCATGTAAGTTAATCCGTTATGTTACTCAGAGAATATTATTTCTGATCTGTAATTCAGTCAATCGTCATTCTGTAAGCAGTTCGAAGAACTTATGTTACAAAAATGAAGGAAATAGGGAGTAAATTTTTTCCGACAATAAATGTCCTGCCAGAAGCATAACAAAGCTTCCGCCATTGGAAAGTTAGCGTACGTAACTTAAATAAGAGTAGAGAAATTTTTTATCCGAATCACGATTACGATTTTCGCGGACGTACACATTTTTACTGACATCTTTCGTGCTCCAAGTCGTTGTTTGTGAATTTTCGAAAATGCGCAAATTTTTGCATTTCGCAAACGCTGGCGCTCAGACGCATATTTCATTGCTTTTCTAATTCAATAAAATGAAAAATGGCTCACAAGGTTAAAAGATCAGGAGAGGAATGAGTTTCGGAGTCTCACTGAGGAGTTTGTGGCGCGTAAATTATACCGAGCCATAATCTTCTCATTGACGATCACAGATATATTTCTTCGCTTTGTAATTCAGTAACACTGACATATACAACGGCGGAAGAAGAAGAATATAAAGAAGAAGAAGTAGAAGAAGAAGTAAATGTGTGCTTAGGGAAATCAATGGTGAGGTTATGGTGAGTGAATTCTATATAGCTCACCACAATCTCCTCATTGACTCTCAGGAGCATATTTCATCAATTTCTTAATCAGCCAGAGTGACAATGAAGTAAAGATCCGCGCAAAAGTCCCAAACAGCAGAAGTTGTATTTCTGAGTCTAAGTGAAAAATTTGTGGAGTGTGACTTATTATTCTATCTTCTTTCTCTTTTGTGTCGCTGCTATCGATCATGAGTGTTTCCAAGAATATCTTCCACATTTGTGAATCAATCCTTACGCAGCACAGAGGGACTCGCGTTGTGCATCGACTATTAACAGGCTCAGATTGGCCTGCGAACCACCATTGTCGTCAAATGTGAAGGTGTTATATCCCTGCATCTTAAAAAAGAACATTTGAGCAAGGCGACAAGACGGAATGTCTCAATAACACGTGAAAAAATAAAGGATATTAATATGATCTAGCAACCCTCCTTCCGGGAGTTGTCGATTATGAGTGCCTGAAGTGAGACATGTCCACAAATGACACATAAAAAAAGGGTTTCGAGGCCACTGGAAGGAGGGTGTGCATTGAAAAACACTGCACACTCTCCTCCCTGGGGCTTCGGGATATTACTCATCGGAAAATAATTTTTTTAAAGAAGTGTTGCTCAACGAGTCAAACAGCAGGGGACTCACTTTCTCCCTCCTCGGTTATTGTTTTCCCTGGAAATATTAATCACTCTCTAAGATCATCAGCCCAACATTGCAATGTAATTTCACTAACATTCTAAATTTTAAGATATAATAGTTCCGTTTAAAAATCGTGAAAGAAAAGAAACACACAGAAACTGCAGACGAATACCAGAAATACCTTTGCCTTGTAATAAAACGATAAGGGGAGCAAATTTCCTTTTGCACAACTACGTCTGTAGTCGCAGAACATGTGCAGGCAGCGCGAGGCAAATTATGAAGTTGACAACAATGAAGCAGTTCTTCCCTGATCACAGTGAGGAGTATGCTAATGGTAGCTGTCATAATCTTTCCATCATCAGATGGAAAGATCATGACAGCTACCATTAGCATACTCCTTACTGTGATGACTATTTCAAATTTCTCTCAGGATGACAGATAGGAGTATGCTAATGGTATCTGTCGTTTCCGTTTTATCTTATGAGGACTATTTCAAATTTCTTTCCGGATGGCAGTGAGGAGTATGCTATAGGTAGCTGTCATTTCTGTTCCGATAAAATGTGTCTCAGTGGCTCGGAATGGAGGTGGTGGGACGTAAATTGTATCGTTGCAGAAGAATAGCAGAACTGTCTGAGACTTCTACCAATGGCGCCAAATGATGAGACATGTACTGGATTTACTTTCACGTAGTAAATCAGCTTTTGACTTTAATGTGGCTGCGACAAATAATCGAGAATATAGTAGAGAGATCTGTCTGAACGCAATTCATGACGAAAATGAAATCCCTGTAGCACCCTCGGAAGTTGATCATCTCAAACTTTGAAACGGTAAATTTTTCGTAAATAATATCTAAATATAAAATGAAAGATAAAAAACTGCCTACGTTGTAAAACAAGCAATGTTTTACCGGTGCAGTTAATATTACGCAGGATAATATGCGTCTCGGTGGCTCGGAACGGAAGATGTGGGACGTAAATTGTATCGTTCAACAACCTCCATTCTGAGTCCCCCGGGCACATTCAACTGACATGGAGCGAAGTGCAATATCCTGGCCACCAAGTTTGCCTGAACTCTGTGCCTGAGACTTTTACCAATGGGGCAAAATTATGAGACACGTACTCAAATTATCCTCACATAATAGGTCGGCTTTTGACTTCGTTGTGGCAGTAACAAATAATCTAAGATATTGTGTAGAGATGTCTCCAAGGCAGTTCATGACGAAAAGAAAGTTCCTCAAGCACCCTGGGAAAATAATAATCTCAAACTTCGAAACGATGATTTTTCTCGTAAATATGAACTTATATAAAAAGAGAGATGATCAAATTGTTTACATTGTAAAGCATTCAATAGTTTCCCGGTACCGTTAATATTATGCAGGATAAAATGCGTCCCAGTGGCTCGGAATGGAGGATGTGGGACGTGATTTCTATCGTTCAACAACCTCCATTCCGAGCCCCGGAGGCACATTCAACTGACATCGACTGAAGTGCAATAGCCTGGCCATATAGTTCGCCTGAACTTTGTTGCTGAGACTTTTACCAATTGGGCAAAATGATGAGACATAGACAGGCATTATCCTTACATACTAAATCGGCATGTGACTTTGATGTGCCAGTAGCCAATAAACAAGGATATTTTGAAGATATATGTCTCCAACGAAGTTCTTGAAGAAAACAAAATTCCTGTAGCACCCTGGAAAGTCTAGTATCTCAAACGTCGAAACGATGAATTTTTCGTAGATAAGACTTTGATATAAACTGAAAGATGAGAAAATTGTGTACGTTGTACAGCATGCAATGTTTTCCCGGTACCGTCAATATTCGGCAGAATAATATGCGTCTCGGTGGCTCGGAATGGTGGTGGTGGGACGTAAATTAATTTGTTCAACAACCCCTATTCCGATCTGTTGATGTTCATTGAACTGTAATCAACTGTTGTGCAATTTACTGACCACCTAGATGGAATTCAATATTTTCCAGTTACCGTCAATATTCCGAAGGATAAAATGCGTCTCAGTGGCTCGGAATGGAGGATGTGGGACGTAAATTGTATCGTTCAACAACCTCCATTCCGAGCCCCGGGGGCACATTCAACTGACATCGACTGAAGTGCAATATCCTGGCTACCTAGTTTGCCTGAACTCTGTGCCTGAGACTTTTACCAATGGGGCAAAATGGTGAGACATGCTCTCGAATTATCCTCACAAACTTGATGGGCTTTTGGCTTCGTTTTGGCAGTGGCAAAAAATCAAGGATAAAGGGGAGAGATACCGAGTGAGCAAATAAGTTTCGTTAGCTCCCTTGAAAGTCAATCATCTCAAACTAGCGTGACAGTCCTGCTATCAATCAGAGTAGATAATTGTTAAGCAATTTTCGCGATTCCGCTTCGCGTTCCGGGCTATACTGTTAGCAGTCCTTGGGTAAATCTGTACACATGTTGTGGGTGAAGTAACTGGCTACCGCTATGCCCATAATTCGGGAATTTAAAGTACTGGTACAGTTCAAGGGTACAGACTGATACGAAACTCATTGTTACGTTTATTTCTCAGTTGAATCTCGTTTACATAGTTCTTAAAATATACATATCGGAAATCATGTCGTCATTCACTTTTAAGCCCAAAACACGGTTTCCAGAAGACAAAGAATTTATGTTAGAAAGTTACACATCATATCAACAAACTGGTTAACAGACGAACTCATGAGCGGGTTGTGTGTAAAACAAACTATTGAAAAAAGTGCGGGTAGTCGATGCTGAACTATAACTACATATATTTTTGATGTTCTCTGGCTTACAACTATTGGGAAGTGCTTTTTCAAACCAATTTTTTTAAAATCGATAGCTTCCGCGACCAGTTTCTTGCGATTGCCGTTTTCTGTCTGGGTGACGCATTAACGAAGGATGTGAAACCGACGTTTTGTTCAGTTAGTCGGGATCTTTCAAATGGTTATTCTGCGCCACAATGATCGACGCGCGGATTAATATACGAATGGGGGATTAATGTACAATCGTAATTCGTTGAACCAGCCGGTCAATCAGCCGGTGAGCCAGGAGAAAGGATCCAACCGGGGTGCAAGGCGTGGTCTCTGATAGGACGGCAAAGAACATTCCGGGGTCTGACAGCATAGTTCTGTGCGGTTGCGATCAGCAAGGAGCGTTCCGGCCGGGTCGTGGTGGCAGCCGCAGAATCATGGCTTAACAAGATTACTTCTATAAATTCGTCTGGAGAACCGTCGGTCCTCTCTGATCGCACTTTTCTCTTCGAAATCATTTCCGGGTTCTCATGTGTGTTGTGCGATATCAGATTGTTCAAAACTCCTGTGTTCGAGGTGTAGAATATGCTTGCGTAGTATTTCTTCTATTATTCTATTTCGTTGATGTAGTGCTTCGCACAACTGCATGGTAGGGCGTTCACTCCTGCTGCTTGGAGTGGCGGATGCTGGTACTTAACACGCACCAATGTTTGGCCCATCTTCCGTTGGGTCACGTAGATTGTCTTCTTCTGGAAGCGTTTATCTATTTCATCTCGGGGTAGGCCCTTATGAAATGGTCTAAAAAGTCCTCGAGGGTGTGCTATCCGTGAGGCAATCATGAAGTGTCATCCACATATCCGTCACACGTGGCAATTTTCACGTGTGGATCGAATACTCATTTCGTTTGAAGAATACATAGGTTTTCTTTTAATTAGCATTATAATATATGAAATACTTCATAATTTCAATGACAACTTCACACATGTGACGTCTGGGTGGAAGGGACTAGAGAACGTTCAGACGAAAGCCAGCACTGCATAAAGAGTGAATGGCAGATATAAGAAATTTCGTTTATCTGCTTGCTTCATTCCGAATGGTACGTATGTGACAGTCCCATCAATTTTCGAATTGTGATCCTTAAACACGTTTTCATTATATGCTTTTGCATTAATGCTGCAAAGTGATGTCCTGAGTAGAATCATTAAAAATGTTTCCTACAAATGTGATTAATATTCTTCTTTGGATAAATGAAATAATGTTATAAAATGGATCAAAAGATCCTCATTGAATGCATTAACACCCTCGTCTAAGTAATTCTCTTTTACCTTGACTGCCCACACTTATCGCAGCCCACAAACGCCAATAGGTCAAAATTTCTTTAAAAAAATGTCAGCCTAGTAATGCCGTAATTCCGGAATAAGTTGTTTCGTCAAATTTATAACTTTTCCAAATTAACTATATCATCAAATTTTGATGAAGTCGCCAAATACCTACAGTTAAAACGATGTAATACTTTTTTTTGTTATTTTACGAAGAGGAAATGACTAATTTTGGAAATGAGGAAATTTACTAAACTATGCGAGTGATATCTGCCGAGTTGTTTTTTAAGATTTTGCTGAAGGAAATCCAGTGATTCATTTGCCTATCTTACACTTATGAAATTAGACCTAATTTGAAATAAGAGATTAAATCCTTCAAAACCGCAATTCTTATTGCTCACATTTACTGAGAACAGGAGGAAGTGGCTTTCGTAAAATAGTTTTTCAAGTACGGAGGAAAATATTTCATGGCAAGGAAAGGAAGATTTGCGCCCCTCAGAATTTTAGAAATAAGAAGCCAAACGATTTTCTGATTTACGCATGATCTGCAACAACTCAAAAAGAAGAAGAGGAAAAATAATTTGTGTTTTTTGGGGTTTCTAAGTGGGGTGCGAGAAAAACGCATAAGAATTCGTCGTTTCTCAGGCCCCACTTTAAAACGCAGAAACATATTTCACCACCTGAAGCAAAGTGCAACATCATGTTTAAATTTATGAAAAAAACTGTGGAGAAAAAGTTTCTACAACAAAATTTACAAAAATTATTTTAATTTAAGTTATAGGATGGTCTTGTGTAAAATATTTTCAAAATCATGGTAGAATAATTGGCTTTGCAGAACAAGAAGAAGAAGAAGAAGAAAAAAAAATAAGTAAGAAGAAGAGAAGGAGAAGGTGGAGAACATGAAGGAGGACTTGGATAGGACGACGATGAGAACGAGGTGCAGGAGAAGAAGAGGACGAAAAAGATGAAGAATATGAAAAAGTATGAAACATAATGTGTTCTTGGGGTTCGGGCAGAAGGGCAAGGAACGCATATCATTACGTTCCACATTCACTTCGCTCAAACACAAAAACATATTTCATCTGCCTGAATTAAGTGTAACGTCGTAAATATGTTTTTAAATGTATGTTACTCATAAGCACCTCAAGTGAGAGACAAAGATGTGTTCCGGGGACTCAATGAGGTGATTGTGTGTGTGAACTTTATATATACCATACTACGATCCCCTCATTGACGCTCAGGGGCATATTGCATCGATTTCATTTTCCGTGATATTGAGAATCACTGCTAAAATCCGGCCAGCCGACGAAGAAGTAATGTTCTAGAGCCTCAGAGGAAAGTTTGTAGTGTATGAAGTTTATTATGCCACCGTTTTCACTGCTTTTGACTTTGTTGTTTGACCATGCTGTTTCAGTTTGCATTTGAATTGCTGCTTGCAAATGTTTTCACATCCAGATTATTTTAAAGGTCAAAGTAAAATAATAAATAAAATTTTAATGCGATAATTGAAGGAGAAGCACTGTTTGAAGAAAGACAATTATAATTGCCTCTATCTCGTAGCGCAGAGCAAAGTCGCTCGCCTTTCACCAAGGAGATCCCGGTTCGATTCCGATCTAATCTCGTGTGAAAATGTGTTCCAACAAAACGAGTTCGGCTGCTTCTCAAGGGCTAGTCTAACCCCTGTGAAGTGTCCTAAACCCTACCCCTGTCCTCATTCCATCCCAATTCTGGCCGCTGGGTAGTGACGCAGGAGCGCGTGGTGGGAGGCGCGTACGCGGGGATGGTACCTGGCGGTCCTCTTTACAGGACTGCGAAAAGACGTGACGGACAGAAATATATAAGTATCTACAGTAACAGAGGATTACTCCAGATTATACGTAGAAAGTAAAGTAGCATTACCCTAATAGTGCTCAACACCCAAGAAGGGGTTAGGAGACGCGTTACATCGTGAGTTCACGCAATAAATGTAAAAAATAAAAAATAAGCAGGACAAGCTGATTATCAGTAGCTGAAATTAAATAGACAAAACAAGGTATTATTTATTCAATTAAATATCAACAGAATGAAAATTAAGTGCAAATTTAAAGAGAAAGTATTGATGTAAATGAATTCAACTTAACGCTAATACCTTAAGTATTGGGTCTCTTAAGCTATTGGCGATGGATCATAGTTAATTGCTTTAATAAGTGATTTATTATTTTCGAATAAAACGTGTTAATAGTGGATAGTGTAAATTTCTAAGCATTCATGGACGTGTAGTGTATAACGTTTGATTTCACATCGTGGAGATTTCGTGAATGACCGACACCCACACAACCCAGCGAGAAGAACGTACGTATGTGGCACCGCATTTGGTTCTTGAACATTGCCATCGAAAGTGAGCAATTGTGGCTCTACAGAGGAAAAGCAACGGATCATTGGAGTAGCATATGACAAGTTCGCAGTAGGGTAATTTGCCAACTGCCCCGCGATAATGTATTTTACTAACAGTCTAGAGACTGAATAAATTATGAGAATGCTATTATGAGATGACTGAATAAATTATGCTATTATGAGAAATTGAAATTGATTGCCTGATGTATTAGGAAGTTTACTTTTGAAAGAAATGAGGTTCTGAGCAATAGGTGTAGTCATGTAATATATAGAGACAAGCTAAAGACAGAATTGTAGCGATAATTTATGATATATTTTAATTAGGAATAATAATAAGGTAATGTCTAAATTTTTAATATTTACTCAAGCAGATCTTAAGGCCAATGTTCTAACATACCAAAATCATGGAATGAAAAAGAGAGCAGGATATATGGTGGAGCCGCACGTGGGCAGCTTTTAATGACAGGGAAAGTAGGAAACGTGGGTTGGGCGTTGGGGCTGACTCAGGGGTGGAGCGAGCGTCTTCCAGCTGGAACTGACTCGGCGAGAGATCGAGGTATGAAGCGGAGGAGGCGTTTTCCGTCTGGAACTGACTCGAGAAGGGATCAAGGTAAGGAGCGGGGCAGGCGTCTTCAAACTGTGACTGACTCGGGGAGCCATCGTGGAAAGAAGCGGAGCAGGACTCTTTCGACTGAGACTGCCTCGGTAAGGGAGCGACGGAAAGAGCGGAACAAGTTCTTTCGACTTAAATTAACTCGGTGAGGGATCAAGGTAAGGAGCGGAGCAGGCGTTTTCCGAATGGGGTTGACTCGAAAAGGGATTTAGTTATGGAGCGGATCAGTTGTCTGGCCTGGGCACCCGAAAATCTCTAACGTCAAAACAATGAATTTTTCGTAAATATTAACATAATATAAAATGACACGAAAAAATTGCCTACATTTTAACGTTCCACACTTTAGCGTTCAGGGTTTTTCCCGTAACTTGCATATTCCCCAGGATAATATGCGTCTTGGTGGATAGGAATGGAGGTGGGATGCAAATTGTATCGTTGAGAAACTTTTATTCCGAGAGCTGGGGCACATTTAACCTAAATTGAATTGAAGTGCAAATACCTGGCCACCAAGATCGCATGAACACGGTGCCTGAGACTTTTTCGAATGTGGCAATATGATAAGACATGTACTTAAATTATCCTCACATACCAAATCGGCTTTTAGCTTCAATGTGGCAGTGGAAAATAATCGAAGGTATTGTGGAGAGATCTGTCTTCAACGACCTTCATGAAGAAAATAAAGTTCCTGTAGCAGTCTGGGATGTGGATCGTCTCAAATTTCAAAACCATTAATTGTTCGTAAATATTAACATGATTTAAAATGAAAATTATAAAATTGCCTACATTTTAAAGCGTTCAGGGTTTTCGGGTAACGTCCATACTCCGTAGGATAATATGCGTCTCGGTTCCTGGAAATGAAGTACGTGGATCTGACTTGAAAGACAGAGATAAGAAGCCGTGCAGGCGTCTTCTGACTGGGACTGACTCGGCGAGGGATCGATGATTAAGCAGAGCCGGTGTCTTCCGACTGGGACTGACTCGGGAAGAGATCGAGGGAGGGAAAGGAGAAGGAGTCTTCCGACTCGAACTGCCTCGGTGAGGGAGCGAGGGAAAGAACGGTGCTGGTTGCGTGAATGAGAATCGTTTGAGTGCAGGGTGCGTTGAGACGCAATAGCCGAAAGTGAAGGCGTTGAGCCTAGACTCTCATTGAGTGTATTTCAAATACCGGAGGAGATGTCCCCAAGATATCCCAGCGGCGCGATACATACAAATGCAAAACAAAGCTGAAAAACAATCTAATAAAATATCCAGTTTTACATCCGTTCCATAAGAAAGAATAAATCTGCGATCTACAATAAGTGTTACGTTTGATGACTGAGATATGTTAACAAAGACTGAATATACAATAAATTAATTTTCCGTAACAGTTATTCGCGCAAGAAAGTGTGTGGTGTTGTGCAACAACTACATATTATATGTATGAATTACACTCCTATTCCATTTGGAATAAGGTAAGTCTCAAAAATTTATAAAGCCAAATTTCGTTAAATATTGAAATTTTAAATCTCCCTTTACACCTTAGCAAAATATAAAATCTCTCTTAATTCCTTACCAACAGATTCTAATTTACAGAATACAGATCTCTTTCCTTCATCGTTGTTAACAGATTTTACCAAGACACGACAAAATTTAAATATAGCCGTCTCTCTTATGCGTTGTGTGTGGAGCAGTGGATCATGCTGCCGATCTTGCTGGAGATATACCTAAATATCTCCTCTTCCGATGCCAATGTAAGTGATTTCTCAATCGAATAGGTTTTCCATTCAACATTGTATTAACACTAATGTGTATTTTCAGATTTAGATAACAAGAGATGAGTTCAATGATCTGCATTAAAATACGTATTCCTAAAAAATATACAAGACGTGATTGCCAGTTTCAGAAACTTCTTTCTTCACCTTACTTCATTGACAAGGGTATGTATGTATCTATCCTCGTACATCACTTACCTTAATAGAGCTTCCTAATTTGCTCTTTAAAACTATCAATTGTGTTAATACCCTCAGTTGGATGATGCGTTGACAATCCAAGTTATGAATTTTTCATTCACCAGTTGTTTTTGCCGCCTTTGAAATAATTCTGATGCTTTTCATGAATGACAGGAATAAAGATTCAAAAAACTTACCTTAAGACCGGAAGCAGGACACGTGTGTCTCCTCTCATTTTCCGTTAGCTTCCCTGTCTGTCAGTCATTCCGGTCTCTACCTGCACTCGTCTCCAAACTCGTCACGTGTTCAGTCTTGTCGGTCGTACTCGTCCCGTGAAGTTGACGTGTTTCGTCACTTTGGTCTCGTGCAAGATGAATTCAGGAATTCTAGTCTTGGGTGTCCCCGAGTATTGCGTCAGACCAAGTGGATCCCCTTCCAATTTCTTATGTACACCGAAGGATATCCCAAAGTTCATAACTGTCCGAATTGGGAAAGTCCCTTCATTATCTCACAACTATGTGTACGTGGGACAGCCGCTTGTACTACTGAACCCTTTAATTTAAAGAACTTGTGTAACATTATGCACAAGGTAAGGGATACGGAAATGAAAGAGGTATATGTGTCTCCGGGTCTTAGCAATGATAGTGACTGGCGAAGATAAAATACGCCTGCCACACTCATAGTTGAAACACTGTAATCAACATAACAACATCAAATATGCTTAGTCAGCAAAATGTTTAAAAAATGCTAAAAAAGGGCTATGACGGGAAAAATATCAAATTGAGAGGAAGAATCTTTGAATTTCTTGGTCGCAACTCATTTTAATTTGTATGAATTGTGTTATTGTCAAACGGTTGTCAAAGGGCCAACAAAAGGAATTAAATAAGTATTGTTGAATATAAATCAGTACATTTATTAATTTTACGTCAAAAAAACAGTTAAAAACTGCGTATGACGTGCTATGGGGAAAAGTGAATTGTGTGCAC
>BLKR01016917.1:0-18173 GCA_011170035.1 Teleogryllus occipitalis
CCGGGTGTTTTTTTTATCTTTCGCCGAAGATGACGCACCGCTTGCCTCAGCGATCGAGCCCTCGGTTGCCCGGCGATTTGTCAACAAGGCCCCCGTTCATCCGGAGCGTTCGTCGCTCGGCGCAACCGGCCGATACACCAGTGCCCCTAGAGCAGTCAACTGTGCAACATGAAATTTTCTTTGAAGCAGAGAATATTTCTTTATGACACCTTCGTTCGAGTTAGGTCTGCCAGTAAGTGCCGCAAGCGTTTTATTAACAAATTTCCTGGCGTGAATATTCCACATCGGTCAACAATTTTGAAGATTGTTAAGAAACTTCGCACCCAGGGAATTTTAATAGACAAACAAAAATGTCGAAAGCGCCATGTCCTGACAGAAGAGAAGGTGAGAGAAATTTCTGCCAGATTACAACAATCCCCAAGAAAATCTTTGAGGCGTCTTGGACAACTTGTATCCACGAGCTCAGCCAGAACAGCCACTAAGCTTTTAGAGCTTCGGCCATACAAGACCACTGTTGTTCATGCGTTGCAGCCTCGTGACCCAGAATCCCGAGTACGTTTTGCGGAATATTTTTTGCAGAGCGTACATGACGGTGATCTTGATCCTTCTTTGACTTTTTTTTTCTGATGAAGCGTGGTTTCATCTGAGTGGATACGTTAACAGCCAAAACAACCGCTATTGGAGTGCAGAAAACCCTCTCCTGTTTCATGAAGAACCACTTCACGTCGTAAAGATAGGAGTGTGGTGTGCGTTGAGTTCCACAAGAATTATCGGACCTATTTTTTTCAACACCACCGTTACTGCTGATGTTTACATTCATCAGATATTGACATTATTCTTCGAACAATTGACACCAGAAGAAATGTTCTATGGTTACTTTCAACAGGATTCTGCAACAGCTCACACTGCTGGTCGATCCATGAACTTCTTAAATAATGTTTATAGTGATGATAGAATAATTAGTCGTGGGTTATGGCCTCCTAGATCACCTGATCTGACTCCTTATGAATTTTTCCTTTGGGGATACTTGAAAGATCAGGTATATGCAGAAAACCCGCATTCGGAGGAAGAGCTCCGGCGCTCTATTGAAGAGAAAATCGCCGCAATTCCTCGAGATTTACTTCAAAGGGTTAATCATAATTTATTCCGGAGGTGCCAAGAATGCATTCGAGCCGAAGGACACGACTTTCAGCATCTTCTTTAAGGTAAGTTACGCGGTAGCGATAGTTCTCGTATGGCAGCACGGGCGGTGAATCAGCATTTCTCCCGGCGAGTGAGCCCTCGATTGCCCGGGCGACGCGGCCCGATTCTTCGGCGAACGATAAAAAACCACTCTGTATAAGTACGGTGATAACAGTTTTTCTGTTTCAATTGATGAAATGTACACTATGCTAGCTGTGTTGTTGGTGTCTGGGTACAACAAACTTCTCAATAGAAGAATGTATTGGGAAACTAAACGTGATGTAAATAATGCTGCCATTTCAAATTCAATTTCGAAGGATAGATTTTTGACTATTTTCAAATATCTTCACTTCAGTGCTGATACTGAAAATGCAAATACTGGGAGTATTCACAAAGTTCGACCGCTTATGTCCTTTATATCAAATTTGCAGAGTATTCCCATCCCCTTCCAATAGTGTATTCATTTGACGAAGCTATGGAACCGTATTATGGTAGATTCCATATGAAACTATATATTCGCGGGAAGCCTATCCGATTTGGATATAAATTTTGGTGTCTCAAACTAGCCAAATGGTTATTGTACGCGCTTCAAACTGTATGAAGGTCGAGAAGAAAGGGAGCTTGGTATGACATTGGGAAGTGCTGTTACAAAGCAGATCACTGGATTTGTTCCTGAACAGAGTCACGTTTTTATAGACAACTATTTTAATTCAATACCATTGTTAGAAAATACGACAACAGAAAACTTTTACGTCACTGAAACTATAAGACAAGACAGAATTCAGGGGGCTCCCCTAAGAGATCTGAAAAAATCCAGCAGAGGAACCTATGATGTGTTGCACGAGTCTGAAAGCAACATCACACTTCTACGGTGGCACGATAACAGCCAGGTAACACTAGCTTCAAATAGAGTTGACACATTGACTACAACGGTCACCAAATGTTCCAGATACAGTGCAAATTGTAGACAGAGGACACACATTCCCCAACCAAGTTTAATAAATGAATATAACAAGGGAATGGGAGGAGTCGATTTGTTGGACCATTTTAGAGGGCGTTATAGAATCGGAATAAGGTCAAAAAAATGGTACTGGCCTATTGTTAGATTTTGCCTGAACTCATCTGTGGTAAACGGATGGCTTTTATTCCGCTGTATTGACAATAGCATATCGCTCGTCGATTTCTTGCGCACAGTAAATCTACCGTTACTGACAGTTCCTTCAGTCCCCAGACCAAGAATTGTCACTCCGCATCGCAGCAACAATGTTCTGCAAGAAATTCGTTACGATGGAAAGGAGCACTGGCCTCGAAAAAAACCAACGCAAAGACGATGCGGTGTGTGTCACAAGGCAGTGACACACATCTGCACAAAATGCAATGTTGCTTTACACATCGATTGTTTTATAGCATACCACACCCTACAAAACAAAAAATAAAATCTTACAAAATGTTGAAAATTCTTCAAAATTTTGAAAAGATAATTTTATTAGTATACTTTTATGTATTTTTACTGTAATAAATGCCATTGAACAAAAAACATTGGTTCTTGTACTGCCTCCTTCAATAGAAAGCCCTGAACAGCGATACTTGGCAACGCTGTTGCGAAACCGGTGGGAGGCATTGCATGGTCTGCATGCTTTTCTGTGCTCTCTCTGTTTACTGAAATTGTGAATTCTTACGAAGTGTGATTTCGGTATTCTTGGCTATACACTGTGGCTTTGGTAGTTAATGTGAACGCAGAAACATTCATGAAATTTTGTGGAAGGTGCTGTATGAAATAAAAGTGATGGTAAGTGTGTTTAAGACGAAAATTATCATTTCATGACTTAACCTTTAATATATTTATTGAGCATTTGTTATTTTATTTTACAGATGCCGCGAAGATGCTGTGTACCGGAGTGCAAGTCAAATTACGACAGTTTGCTGAAGGCCGGGGACGCAGCTGTAACCACATTCCAATTTCCCAAATGTGAGGAATCAAGAAAGAAGTGGGCTTCTGCGATTCCAAGGGCGAACTGGGAACCAACGAAGGGATCGTTTGTTTGTGAAAAACACTTCGCAGACAACGACGTTATTCGTCTACAGCCATATAAATTGGAAGATGGCACAGTTAAACACATCCCCCTGGCACATCCTAGGCTATAGGAAAATGCTGTTCCTTCTATATTCAGCGGTGCACCTTCGTATCTTTCAAGGGTAGCCCCCGCACCTAGAAGAGATCCTGCAGAAAGAAGGCAGGATATAGTTAAAGAACAGGAAAGGAGAAATGAGGAGTTTCTTAAATCAGATATAATCCGTGATTATGCTGACTTTGTAGGAAATATGAAGGCGAAAATTGATAATGTTCAAGGATGGAATTTGAAAGAGGGAAAAGATTGTATATGGCTGTACATGTTACATGTGGATGTAAATAGTGTGAATTGTAGTAATAGTTCTAGTGTTAGTAATTCTCATGTTCATATTTCAAATAAATCTTTGCAAGCAGTGTGCTCAGTAAAAGTTTTATCAAATTTAACAGTGTATGTGACCTGTAATGGGACCGACATTCCATCTGCTGATATGCAGTGGGTACTGCCATTTGACTGCAAACTCAGTAGGTGGTCCCAAATCACAAATCTGCTGAGCAGGTATAGAAATGTTCATGACCAGTGTAGAAAGAAAGAAAGTGTGCATTACCACCTGCAGAAATGTAAAGAAAACTTAGATAAATGTTGCGATGTAGCAGAGGAAGAAAACTTACCACATGTGAAAAATTTACAACTTATTGCTGACCAGGTAAATCTTCTACTTATCAAGAAACCTAGGTATTCGCCCATTACCGTTCTTTTTTTCCTTTATGGTTCTCTCAATCTCAACATCATGTTTTAACTTTAAGGACTTTTAAGGACTTGCATGCTCTTACCCGCTGAAAGATACATCAGGCATCTATCATCATCTCTGTGTGTAGAGCCTGATAGTGAAGGTTTGAAAACAAAACATTATTTAAAGCGAATCACCCAAAATTTAAATGAAAGAGCACGTTATGTGAACCTTTTAGTTGATGAAATTTACATTAACTGTTGTTTAAATTATAAAGCACAGTCACTTTTTGGCGGCGCAGAAAATATCTGTGCTTCTACTAGTTCATTTGAACAAAGTAAAGATTCTTTGGCTAAAACTGTTGTCACTTTTATGTTGGTATCAGCATTCGATTCATTTAAGGAAGTTGTGAAATTATGTCCTGTCCAAAATATAACTGGAGAAGAACTTAAAAGAATTACTCTTGATGTAATCAATTTTGTCCAGAAATTAGATTTCACAGTAGTTGCTGTTATTGCTGACATATCAATTTTCTTACGTCAGAACTAAATGCAGGTTCTGAAGGGTTAAGGATTTTAAAAAGGTAAATTTAAATAAATATTTTTTTCAAAACAAAGTAGATACTCTTAATGCGGTACATACATAATTATTTGAGCTTTCAAAGTTGAAATATGAATGGTTAATGTTACAATAATTTATATTACACATTGTGGATGACATATTTTGACGTGTTCATTGAAAGTAAACTAAAATGAATACTAATATGCTTGATGCTTGTTTTTGAATTTTTTTTCAATGCCAGACAGGTGTGTAGCTCCCGGGTGCAAATCCAATTATGACAGCTCGAAGAAAGAAGGTTATGTACAGTGTTTTCTGTTTCCCAAAGATGCAAAACTACATGAATTGTGGGTGCAAGCCATTTCCCGTAAAGACTGGAAACCTTCGAAAAGATCTGTGGTATGCATTAAGCACTTTCATCAGAAAGATTTAGAGCTCACAGAGAAGTATGTAGATGATTTTGACATAATAGGGAAATTAAACGAGACAAACCAGTTCTCCGAATGGATACGGTGCCAACGGTTTTTCCGAACTTACCTTCCTACATTACAAAGCATAATCCATCCACGTCAAAACGCACAGATCCTGATGCAAGACAATTTTCAGAAGAAGAAAGAAGCGTTAAAACTGATGCATGAGTTGGAAGATACAGAGGACAAAATAAGAGACTGAAATATTAACAGGTCAATGGAAACAAAAATTGCATGCTGCAGAGTGGTTAATTCAAACTAATGAGAATATTGGTTTAGTGTTATATAAAGTGTACATTTCTTATAGACCGATAATTGACCGTAGTGTAAAGATCAGCATAAGCCTAGATATAGTAATTTATGTTAACAAAAATATTATTCACAACTGTAAATATAACTCTCTTCTTAGTAATGGCAAATTGGCACGTTGGAGTCAGTTAAAAAGTGTTATTGACTGTGAAAATTACAGTAATGAAACTGTACAGGACGATAAAGAAAATATGATATTGCAAATAACTGACAATTTAACATTATTAAAGACAAAGTTAGAAGCAGATGAATGTTTTCCTGACGCAAGTATGTCTAAATTGCAATTTTTAATTGATCAGTTTCAGCTTATTTCTGCCAAGAAACCAAAATATTCCTCAAATTCAATTTTGAGTGCATTTCTGATTTACATGCAGTCAGTCAAATGTTACAATGCTCTAAGACTCAATAACATTCTCACTCTGCCTCACACTAGATATTTACAAAAAAATTCATCATCAATAAGCACTAAACCAGGAAATGATCAAAGCGAGTCTTTTTTAAAGAATGTATTTAAAGATATGTCTGAAATGGAACGATTTGTTAATTTGCAAATAGATGAAATTCATGTTAAGGAAGAAATTAATTATGGGCACGGGCAGTTGGTTGGGCAAGCTCATAATGTTGACTTGGCAGCAAAGACAGTTGTAGCATTTATGGTGAATTCGTCATTTGGATATAGAAAAGAAGTTGTGAAATTAATTCCAGTGAAACAGATAAAGGGATCTGAATTGACAAAATCTGTTTTAATTTCTTTATGTACTTGTAACTTGAAAGTCTTATCAATAATTACTGACAACAACAGAGTTGACAGGGTAATGTTTAGCATTTTAACAGAGCAGTCTGAATGTACGTACTGGTTTCAAATTCCAAACTGTTCTCTGAAAACATTTGCTACTTATGATACAGTACATGTGCTAAAGAACATTCGTAACAACTGGTTAAATTTAAAGAATTGTGGCAAAACTTTTCTCATTCCTGAAATGGATAATGATGCTATGCTATTAGAAGCAAAATTTTCTGATGTGGTAGATTTACATAAAATGGAAATAAACATGTTAATTAAATCTGCCCCTAAATTAACCAGCAAATCAATTATCCTACAACATTTGAACGGCAGAAAGTTTCTCTTGCATTAAATATCTTTCATGAAACAACATTGCTGCCATGTCAATCTTCAGAGGTGCATCGTCTGGTACATCTTACTTTATAAGCCTCATTTTAAGATGGTGGTCGATAGTGAATGTAAAAAGACCGTTGACAGGTGTATTGAAAAGGAATCCTTTCTCCCTTCTATTTGAAAACACAAATGATGAGAGACTGGTTTTTTTTTAAAGCAGTTTCTTAACTGGCTTCGTTCCTGGAATGAAGTGAATAAAAGTATTCAGGTAAAAGGGACATTTACAAAAGACACGTATGATTTTTATTCCATTGCACATATGTATTAATTGAAATTATTAATTATTCTCTGAACTGTTTAAATGTACAATATGTGCTTACAGGGAAGTTTCAAACAGATTATCTCGAAACACGTTTTGGCTGTTATCGGCAATTGGCAGGTGGAAACTATAATGTAAGTGTGAGACATATTCCAGGCAGAACAGAAATTGCGTGTCAAAAGTGTGTTAGGACTGCACTCAGCTAGATATGGTAGTATTAGACTTTGTGCTGATATGAATGATGTTGAGATTGTAGAAAATGGCAATAATTGCTCTGCAGAAAGTACTACTAATACATTCTCCAATATTTTAATAAAAAAATACTTCGAATGTGATACATTCGATGAATCAGGACTATTCTATATTTCTGGTTACATCTCTTAAGATCAGCAAACATGTCAATTGTCAGGATTGTACAAGTTTGTTTATAAATTTTGATCAAAAATAATGTAAACAAACATTCTTTCAGATGTTAAATCGTGGTGGACTTTCAGTCCCCACAGATTTGGTTATTCAAGTAACAAGGCATGTTATTGGCATTATGCAGTTTTTAGTTTCAAAAAACTATGAAAATTAATTTTTATCTTCCAGTGGAAGCCACAAATTTATTTTGTGTTCTCTAAGTGAGAAGGGAGTATTGACAGATAGGGCGATAAATTGTATTGCTGAGGATGTTTGTGTTTGTGGGGGCAAAAATATCAACTTAGTTATATTATGCTAAATACTCAACATATTATATATATATATATATATATATATATATATATATATATATATATATATATATATATACTAACTAGATGGCCAACTCGGCAGCGATAACTGAAGCCACCCGTGCGCGCGGCGGCCATCATTAGGAAAGGCAAAGAGCATTTCGGAACGTACTTCGTCAGCTGTGTTGTAGTAGAAAGGCGATCGGTTCTGCTTCTTTTAGGGGACTGCAATTTCTCAAATCGTTGTATACTGAAAATGCCAGCTTCCTGTTGTGCATATGGTTGCACAAATAGGTTCAAAACCGGTGGAAACATACAATTTTTTGGGTGAGTAATTAAGGAAAGAAACTCATGTTAGTGGATTGTAATGCATGTTAATGTTCGTGCATTTTTAGTTGCTCTTTATTACAATAAAGTGATAATATGTAATAAATTTCCAGATTTCCATTTAAAGACGAGGGAAAAGTGAAACAATGGGTGCAGGCCTTGAAACGGAAAGGATTCTCGCCCACCAAAGCGAGCAAATTGTGCAGCGAGCATTTCTTACCCACTGACTTTTTAGATCGTCCAGGGTCTTACATCAAACGTTTGAAGCCAAATGCAGTACCTTCGGTATTTCCAGCATTTCCAGCGTATCAGTGCAAGCCAAAAATACCAAAATTGCGGGCATCTTTAAGGGGACACGGAATCGATTTTGGTTGAAAAATCCAATTTTATTTTTATTTTATATTCTTAATGTTTGGAGTTTCATCTTTTAAACGGTATATTTCTCAACGCTCTTTGACAATTTTAACTGTATTAACCCTTTATGAAGCACTGTTGCACTTCTGCAACATACAAATAAACCCCATATAATATTGCAAGGACATGAGTTTAGCACGAGCTAAAGTACTGTTGCAGGAATGCTACGAACCGCTCTACAAGATTAGTACTCTGGCCGTTACAAAGATAGCGTTTCTCAACGGTATTCGTCATTCGAATCCCCAAACCCGTAGGAAGTGACTCTTGCCAGTTATTTGAGTTTTCGAGACTTTGTTTTTGTTGGAAAACGTGCGTTATTTTGGTTAAAAATCTAAAAAAAAGAGTAAAGGTAAGACTTTATTTTGTAAATATATGTATTACATTCTTTTAATAAGTTGCAATAAATCTATATAGGAATCATTTTTCTTGTTGTAGAAATGAAACACGCGTAAGTGCGATAAGTTTTCTAACTGCCTATTGCCTGTTTATTGCTATTTGCCTTGCCTATTTATTTATGAGTCTGTAGTATTTGTCAAAACTGACTTAACGGTGGAGACTTATTTTCATGTAATACTGATATTTATAGTTACAACACTCGACGTAGAAATCATGTTCTAGTGTCAGTATCAACAGCTCACTACAAGAAATCCACATACAATACATGTACGTTACTTTACAACGCATTGCCAGATGAAATTAAACAATTAAAATTGGTACACAAATAAGTAAAAGTAAAGTAACATAAAAGTAAAATCTTTTCTGCTGCAAAACTGTTTCTATACAATTAGAGACTATACTGATCGTCAAAAAGAAAAATTGTTTACTTTAACAAAAACAAGATATAGTATAATGAATTAGTTTACATTTGCATTGTATAACTTGCAAATGCTGAGATGGCCCCTTGATTTGCTTCTGGACGTAAATGTAGCTTCACTATGCGCACGTTTTGTTGAACTTTCCTTTTGCTTGTAGTGGTAGTAGAGCTTAGGGTAGTAGAGTTTCTATTTTGTTAACACAGAAAAATCAAATCTGCAGTTCATTTATCGTTAAAAATAAGTTTTCTATAATTTGGCAACGAAAATATCTAGTTTTAGAAATGTTAATCTCTCGCTTTTTAAAATTTGTTGTTATTATTATTATTATTATTCATCTTTCAACTATTAATAGTTAAATTGTTGGGAAGGTATTCTGAAACTCAAGAAAGCGTGCGCATATGATTTTCTCCCCCATACGTCACATACAGTTTTTGACTAAATAAATGAAACTGGATTTCTTACTATGCGTTATTCGTTTTAGGTGAAATGGAAAGATATCTACGTCCGTTGTCAGATAATGAATTAGAGGAAATTGTAAAAATTGGATAGATAGTGACGATGGATTAGATTTCTCGGATGATGACGATGTGGCTGATCCCACATATAGAACTGCGGTGAATGAAGACACTGATGAAGAACTGAGCGGAGAAGAAATTGTAACTAAAAAATAATGAAGATGCATATTCTGTACCAGCCGGTACCAATTCATCAACGAATGCAGAACCTGCTCTTGCAAGCAATTATGATGGACCTACAAGTTCCCGTAATTGTGATAAACCAGCACGGGTAAATGTTGCATGGAAAATCAAAAATTTGGAGTTAAATGAAAACCAAACAAAATTCAAAGGATCTACTGCATTACGAAGTGAAATTCTGGAACTGGAAACCCCTTTTCAAATTTTTTCGTATTTGTTTCCTAATGAAATAATCGATCTTATAAGGTATCAGACCAATTTATATAGCGTTCAAAAAGATGCAAATAAGCCAGTGAATGTAAATAACATAGAAATACGGCAGTTTTTATGAATAATTTATTACATGTCTATAATTCGAGTGCCTGATGTTAAAATGTATTGGTCTGAAAGAGTTGGGTTTATTCCTATAAAGGAGACAATGACATCCAAGAGGTTTGAGCAACTGAGGCAACTTCTTCACTTCAACGATAACAGTCAAATGACACAATATGGACATCAAGACTCTGATAGATTATTTAAAATCAGACCCCTTATTGAAAAGATGAACCAAAGCTTAGGAAAGATTCCTCTTGAGGCTCACTTGTCCGAAGATGAACAAATGTGTTCGACGAAAGCTCGAAGTGTTTTGAAGCAGTACCTACCGGACAAACCACACAAATAGGGCTTCGAATTATTCAGTGGAGTCCGTGGTTTTGCTTACAAATTTGAAGTTTACAGTGGTCAAGAGAATAAGTGTGCTAGTGGAGAACTTCAACTGGGTGCTTCATCAAATGTAGTTGTGAGACTTATACGGGATGTTCCATCAAATGAAAACTACAGCGTGTTTTTTGATCATTATTACACGTCTTTGCCATTGATTATTTATCAAATCGAGGTATTTTGTGCTTAGGGACCATTAGAAGAAATCGCATTCGTAACTAAGTTACCAGAGGAGAAAAGTTTCAAAAAGGAACCCCAGGGGTCCATCTGTCGAGCATGTTGCCAATCATAACGGAGTAGATGCAACTGTAGTGGCTTGGAGAGATAACAAAATAGTTACATTAGCCTCCAACTTTGCAGGCAAAAATCCTACATCCTCTGTAAGACGTTACGACAGATCAAAGAAACAGCACATCATAGTTGAGCGACCATTTGTCGTTGCAGAGTATAACCGACACATGGGCGGAGTTGGTTTACTAGATTGCATAATGGGGCACTACAAAATCAAACTGCGCAGCAAACGATGGTACGTAAAATTGTTTTATCACTTTCTTGATCTGACAATGTGCAATTCATGGCTTTTGTATCGAAGAATTCATGCTGAAGCTAAAAGATCAGGAACTGTTATCAGTTCTGCTGACTTCAGAATAGAAATAGCAGAAACATTATGTAAATACCAAACAAAAAACAGGGAGAGTAAAAGAAAGTCTGAACTAGAAAATGCAATTCAGGAAAAGAAGAAAAAGGGTCCTGCTCAACATGTGCCTCCTAAAGATGTTCGCAAAGATCAATGTGGACACTGGCCTGAATGGGCAGAAAAAAGAATAAGATGCAAATATCCAAACTGCAAAGGACTTACTCAAACTGTATGTGAAAAATGCGGGGTTGGATTGTGTTACAACAAAACTAATTGTTTCAAGAAGTTTCATTTAAATTAATCATGTATAGCAATTATTTCCAGGTGTTACCCATAATTACTCAGTGTTACATATATGCAACATACCTTTTTGGGTCAAAATAAAGCAAATTTCCAAAATATATTTTTTTCCTTTTTTGATAAACGTAGGATATTTCAATTTCATTACCATTAAAATAATAAAAAAATTAGAACTTGCTCCATAAAGGGTTAAATATTAATTTTTGTGAAAAGGGACGTGCCACGCCCCCTCGCCTCCCATCTGTCATAGATGCCCTAAGTACTGTCAGTTCTATATGCACAAATACTATTTAAATTCCCGCTCAAGTTGCACTTTTCCAGTGTCGGCAACGTTAGGTAAGTTAAATTGCGAGTTGGCTAACCTGATTCCTTGTGCTTCTTCTGTTTTATGTTAGTTTTAAGAATGAGCAAGCGTGGGTATACAAGTGTGTTGTGGATTTTGATATTGTGAGTTATATACTACTCGCGCAACTTTTCTTGAACGATGACCTTGCTTCCCCCTCCCTTGAGCAATAAACAGTTGAAGGCCAAAGCTCACAGCGAGCACTGATGACAACGTTCCAAGCATTAAAACGTCGTTGGCGCGAAACATAAGCTACCCAAAGCCAGTAGCTATCATAGTCGAGAACTTCTGTTTAACTTTATTACCATTAACTATAAAAATGACTGAGGTAGGTCCAGGTCTTTCAAGGGAGGCATCGAAAACTTCTATCTAGTGTCTCTGTCGTTGCCTACCCAGAGCAATGACCTCGCCGTACACGTAGTGGATTTGATTTTAATTTTCCAGAGGTTGGCATTGCTGTAAATACTCTAGTGGTCGACTGTGTAACTAATACCCCCACTCCGCCCGCATTTCTTCAATCCATCGTTCAAGAAAAGTTGCGCGAGTAGTAGTGATTGTTTGGCTGATTTACACAGTGAGCATGCCTAAATCAAAGGCAAAAGTATTTAAAAAGCGTGTGAATTGGCAGAAGAAAAGGCAGAAAAATAATGACGTTGCGTCGTCTTCATTACCTTCTTCAAGAAACGAAGAGAATGTGCTTCCAACTCCAGAAAGTGCTTCTCGAAAGAAGCTGAGTGGCTTAGAAGATCAATATCGTTGTTTAGACGAGGGAAATGAGAAATTTGAAGTAACAGATATAAATATATTATCAGATGTTTTACAGAAATGTGTTTGCTGTAAGAACTGTTCTACTGGTAATGTTACATTAGAAATTGAATCACATGTTGGACTGGCTGCACAGTTAAAATTCGTTCGTAGTGATTGTAAATATTCATATAAATTTTACAGTAGTAGTAGTGCAAATGTTGATGTAGGAATGGTGTTGTAGATTTGTACAGTGTGAATCTGAGACTTGTGTATGGGTTACGTGCCATAGGCAAGGGCAAGGCATCTGGTGACATGTGTGGTATAATGAACCTTCCTTCTCCCTCTTCAAAATTTATGAATTATAATTATGCCCTTGGATCTGCAGTTGAAGATGTTGCTCAAACATCAATGCAAGATGCTGTGGAGGAGCGCTGTGAGAGAAAACAGTGACAGTCGTGACCTCACGGTTGCATTGGATGGGACTTGGCATAAGAGAGGTCACACTTCAAATAATGGTGCTGTCACAGCAACTAGTGTTGACACAGGAAAGGTGCTTGATGTCTCAGTGATGTCCAAGTATTGTAGATGTTCAAGAAGATTAAAAAATGAACACTCCAGCGATTGCATTGCCAATTACAGTGGTTCAAGTGGGGGCATGGAGGCAGCAGGAGCAAAAGAATATTTCACCGGTCGAGACAATGGTATAACGTACGCTATTTACAATATTTAGGAGATGGGGATTCCAAGGCATTCAAAGAAGTTTTAGAAAGTGAGCCTTATGGAGGTGATGTTTACAATTAATAAACTTGAGTGTGTCGGCCATGTACAAAAGAGGATGGGTGCTCGATTGAGGAGATTAAAATTAACAATGAAGGGGAAGAAGCTTCGTGACGGAAAGACATTAGATGGAAAAGGAAGGTTGACAGATGCCATGATTGATCATTTGCAAAACTGCTATGGTTTAGCAATTAGGCAAAATACTACAAATGTAGAAGACATGAAAAGAGCTGTTTGGGCCTTGTTCTTTCATACTGCATCTACCGATGAATTTCCTCATCACAATTTATGTCCTAAAGGTGAACAGAGCTGGTGTAAATTCAACAAATGCCACCTAAATCATCAGGCCTGCTGGCAAACGGCCACCGTGTTTGTAACGTCATCACGTGTAGTCATAACATAACAGCAGCATTATAGCGTAGAGCGTGTTTGCTGCGAGTGGTGTGAAGCACGTGTAAGCTGTGAAAGTCGTATCTATATAGCAATATTTGAAAGAGCGTTATAATTGGGCGAGCAGAACAATGTGTTTTCTCTTTCCCAACTGAAGAGATCCACAGACATGCTTGGTTGAAAGCGATAAGTAGAGGAAAGTTTCAGCCAAGCAAAACCTCTAAGGTTAGTAGATATTATGCTTCACCATATACCACTCTGATTTTTTCCGAAATATTTGTTTTTAAATTTGTTTTATAATGTATTAACATACTATGTTATTTATTAGGTATGTGAACTTCATTTTCAAACCCACCAAATTGAAAGAATAAACACAATGTTCAACGAAAAGACTGGGCAGATGCTTTCAGCACCATTGGCATACCCAAGGCTTGTTAAAGGTAAGAATTTCATTGTTCAATCATTATTTAATCAAATTAATATGTATGATCCAAATATATAATAACTAATACCTCAAATGTATGGCCCACAGGAGCTGTACTAAACCAGTTCCCGGATTGCCCCACTTATTTATCGAAGCCAGCAACAACATCAAGAGAAAGCCCAAATAAGAAAAGAATGCGCCTTGAAATGGCAGCATTAAACACTGCGTTGGAGAATAGTATCCAAACATTCACAGAGTACAACGAGGAAAGAAGTTTCGGAAACTACTACAAAAGCGCAATAAAATCATTTACAGCGTCTTCCGCGCAAACCGTCGTTCTCGCGGGCCCACGACCGCCCAGAACAATGACCGCCGCTTTTCGGCGTCGCCAGCTGGGGTCTAAGCCCTCATTAGCCTAGCGCTGGGCCACCCGGCACGCGGGGCCCTCACACCATCGCTCGCTACCTGACAAGCAACCAAGAATATGTACAAACATTTCTGGGAATCGCTTCGGGCCTCCCTCGCAAAAATAAGCCCGTCCATGTATCTCGCCGACAAAGGTGCACTGCCGGCGCGCCGCCCCCGCTCCTCGGCCACCTGCATGCCAGATGCCTCAAGTCCGTTGAAATCTCAAATACAAACGGGCCGCCATCGCGGGCACCCCACGTGCCACCGCCTTTGCTTTCGATCGCCGCCAATGTCACGTGACCCGAAGACATCACGAATAGGGAGCCGATCGCGGGCACTTCAGACTTTCCCGCCTTGCCATAGGCCCAAGTCACAGCCACGTGACTCTCCCCCCCCCCACGGCCTCAATCACACCCGCAATAATAAATACTGCGACTTCGCTCACACAGAGAACAAGACAACAAACAAAACAGACAACCAGAAAAAACAGACAACGGAGACAACAAACAGAACAACGACAGACAACAGGAAGAACAGACAGAACAGACTAAACAGAACTTCTCTAACTACATTGCTCCGAACTTGTCAAACTGATTCGCAAAACTCATCAAGGTCGACTGTTCCTGCCTCGCCTATCAAGGCGATTAGTACGGCCATATCTAACCTGCCTCAAATTCGTGCCACTCGCGAGCCGCAGCCGCCACTTGGCCGAATTCACGGCAAACTCCACCACCAGCTCCGGTCATCTGAGACCGCGCCCATGCCAGTTCGCACCACCGAACTGCCTGGAGCCTACCTCAGCCCGGACAGCGACACACTCAGCCGAGTGATTTGGGTTGCTACTTTCCTTGCTTCAAACTGTAAGTAAGCTGCCAAGTGTACTTCAAGAAAGAAGAGCAATCATTAACTTCATAAACTATCAATGGTCCTCCGGCTTTTTATAAATCAAATCAATTGTACTCATAATTATTATGCAATTAAATTTATTTATTCTACTTGCATATTATCTATCATTGCCCTAAAGGCAAACAATCCCCTGAAACCCGTTCTGATCCCCGTATGTAGTCGCACTCGCAGCACGGCACCTCCCAGGCTGCATCTGCTACAACATTTGTTCTTATAGAAGATCTCCCGCAGTCAGTTTTACAATGTTCAGTAACGATAAGTGAACTATTAACTGTAGTGATATATCACAAAAATGTGCAATTTCAAAATTGAACCGTTTTCCAATGCAGCAAAAAGTTAGCAATATTAATCAACTAGATGAAATCTTGAGCAAGTGCCATGAAAGTTTTTCTAGTAAAAACATGGAGTCCAATGATAAAAATATCATTGACTTAATTTTAGACTGTTTCAATTCTTTGAAAACTACACCAGAAAATGAGTTGTTAATTGCATTTTAAGGGAACAAGTGTCATTGTTAAATGTTGCAAAAAACAAAGCAAGATATTCACCTGAATTTCTTGTATTTTGCACTATTCTGCAGTCCATTTCACCTCATGCATAGGGCTTTTTTTAGAAGTTCAGGTTATGTGAAGTTGCCATGCACTTCGACTTTAAAATTGCTTTCCACAAAATTAAACACAGACCCGAAAGTGGAGCAAAATCCGGAACATGTGTTACAGTACATTGGAAAAAAAATTGGTTTGTTGAGTGATAAGGACAAAACTGTGGCACTCTTAATCGATGAAATACATTTAAAGTCAAGTGGAGACTATAAAGGAGGAAGTATAGTTGGAACTGCCATCAATGAAGAGGAAAATGCGTCATCAGCTTGTGTCTTCATGTTAACAAGTATGCTTTCATCTTATAAAGATGTAGTACATATATTACCGGTCAGAAAATTGACAGGAGATTTACTCAATGATTACATCAAAACTATAATTGTAGGGCTTGAGAATATTGATTTTGAAGTGATTGCAGTTATTTCGGACAATAATCCTGTAAATCGAAAAGCCATGCAATTATTTTCTGATCCTCCAAAACTGGAAGTGGCTTATGAACATCCATGTGAATCTCAAAGAAAATATTTTTTTCTTTTTGACACTGTGCATCTGTTAAAGTGCATAAGAAACAATTGGTTAAATCAGGATGACCAAGAGATTAATTTTCCTGATATGGAAAATGGCAATATACACTCTGCATCCTTTGCATGACTGAAAGACTCGTATCACGCAGAAAAAAAACACAATATATTAAAATATAGCCATATGTTAAATTTAAAATCTTTGTACCCTTCATCTCTTGAGAGGCAGAATGATCGGTTGGCATTGAATGTCTTCAATAGATATACAGAGTCGGCACTAAGGGAGCTGGGACTAGTAAAGCAATTCTTAAATTATAACAGTACAGCCACATTTTTGGAGTATATTTGTACATGGTGGGATGTAGTAAATGTGAAAACCCCACAGAAAGGATTGAGGCTGCGAAACGATTATCAGGAACCAGTGAGAGATATTAACTGTAAGCAGTTGGAATATCTCAGTTTCTTTTCAAACTGGCTTACTAAATTGGACGCAAAATGTAGATCAAAAGCCCTGTCTATTCAGACCCATAGCGCTCTTGCTCATACTACGCAAGGACTGATTGAAATTTCTCGTTATTTGATTACGGAAAAGAAATTCAAATATGTTTTGTTGGGGAAATTTCAAACTGACAAATTGGAAGATCGGTTTGGGAAATATAGGCAATTGTCAGGGGGAAATTATCATGTGTCAGTGAGGGAAATTTTTGAGTCTGAAAAAAAACTCAGGATTCAAAGTGTATTCCCGCTTGTGATGAATTCAACTCATCTGGGTCAAATAAACATAACAAAAGATGATGTGTGCCAAATTGACCTCAGTGACTTCTTGTCTAGTGCATCGAATGAATTCAATGAAAATTTACTGCCTGAAAATTTTACTCTGATTGATGTAAATGATGATGATGTTGATTGCATTCCGGATTCCTTGTGGCCCATCATTACATACATAGGTGGATACTGTTCACATGCTGCAATAAAGAAATTGAATTGCGGTTATTGCAGTCTTTATTTAATAAATAATGGTGAAACAGAAATGGCTACAGAAAGTTTAATTAATGCCAACAATCGAGGTGGATTGAAATATCCAAGTGTGAATGTGGTGACTTGTGTTGCCTATGCATTTCTAATTATGGAGAAAATATTAAAAACTTCTGAAAGAGATTTCCTTCATAATGCAAATCAAAAGGGTGTATTGATGAACATTGCGACTAAAAATGTTCCAATGGAAATTTTTGAAGGTTTTAATTGTATGACCCATAAACTATCTGTTGTTTTGAAATATATATTAAGTGCTGCTACCAATATTTTGTTGAATAATTATGTTAAGAAGAAAAATGATGTAATAGTAAAAAAAAATATGCCAAGAGCAAAAAAGGAAAGAAAATGCCAGCAATAAAATATTATAGTGAAATCATAACATGTGTTTTTGTAAGATATTCTCAAAATGATTATTAGTAAGGATTAAAATTAATCTTTAAAAAATCGGTAAACCTAAATCAAAAGCCCTGTTTCTTACAAAAAAATAGTTAAAATTAACTTTAATTTTCTGAAATAAAATAAAATATTGAATTAAAGAACATTTTAAAGCGGCGGAGAAGGTAAGTGAACGTGAAATGACTAGCCAGCGAAAGACGCGTTTGCCGCCATGACTACCCATGTGACGTCACAGCGGCAGTCGACAGGCCTTGTACTATCTAGGAGGTATTG
>BLKR01016918.1:0-18166 GCA_011170035.1 Teleogryllus occipitalis
TATAATTTATTTATTTTTCTTCACGTATGTTGATTCGTGGCATATACTGTGTGATTTCTAATGTTGTTGTTCAGACAAGTTGTCTTTATTCCATGTGATTGTGTTTTTTGTAGCCCTGATAAAGGAATTAAATATTCCGAAACGTTGGCAAACTAATGTGTTTCATTAATTGACCGATCCTGTGATCCATATCCTACTAATAACTACAATCATGACTAATAAGGTGGAACACACTGAAATGAATCAAATGACAATTAACATTAAAATAGGTTCTACTGAAATTCGTATTTATTATTTCATTATTTAACCACTGATTTTATTAAACACTAAGTACACAAGTTTTAGCGTTTTAAGCCCACCGTGGAAATTGTTTTACTTGATCACTATTTTCTTTACTTAAAACTATTATTTAATATGTATTACTCAAAACTTTTTCTGGCTTAAACGTAGTAATTTTTATTATTTGTTGAAATAAAATAACTTATAATATCTTGATACAATTTTCACATTTAATATTTTCGGGGGCGAGGAAGCTACGTTTTAGCATTGCCCCGGGCCCAAAATTGTCTAGATCCAGCACTGTTGATGTCTAAAAAGGCATACATGCTTGGCATTGCGTTACGCATATATTATCGTTGGACAAGCAAATGTCAGCATTTTAATGAGAACGCATTGAATCGTAAGGCAAGGTTTCATAAACCTTTCACTCTTCGTGTTGCTAATATACCATTTCTATGATAATCTCAAAACTACGGATATTTCCTTATTTCTATTTGCTGTTTCTTTTTGCAGTTTTCCGTTTGCAGAAATGGATAACAGAAGTCCCACCACAGAAATCAAAGTCAGTTTGGATATATACAATGTATATGCAGTCCGGAGGGGCCCGAAGAATAGCAGTCAGCGCCAAGTTTCCACCTCGATGCAATGATTCTGCTCACAAACACTCCATGGGCAATTTGTTGCATGTAATATGCAGCATGTTTTCCACGAGGGCCTCCAGTTTCCCCTGCCTCTCATTCTATCATCGTCCTTGGAGTAGCGATAAACTGAAAACCACAAAACTTGGATAACATATTATAACATCATTAACTTTTTTCCATTAAAATGACAGTCTTCGCGGAAGAATTTAAACTTTTTTAAACAACAAAGTCAATACATACTGTTACTTGACACTTAAAGATAGCGTATGTTTGTTGCAATGACCCTGAGGTGTCGTTGACTCCCTTAACTCCTGCACCAAGATCTTCTGCACATATCCAGCAGGTCGGGAGGAAAAATACACGCTCTTAGATGCATTAGAATGAAAGAAAAGGACAGGTGTATATTTAGTTCAAAGCGAAAAGGAACTTTTACTACATAGTAACTAGTGTGTAATGAGATATTAATTTACTTTTAAGTTAACTTACACATCTTACTTTCCAGATTGTATATAAATTTCATGTATGAAATGTTTAAGATTTTCTACAAATTTATTTCTTCTCTTCTTGGGCTATGATTATTAGCATCAAGAGTTCAGGTAAACGTTTTGTTTGCGACAGATAATGTTTACTGCTATACAGTGAGAGCTGCGAGGTAACCTTTTAATTGGCCTATTCCCTGTCGCTACCGTTGTCATTACTGACTTCGCTAACAGTAATTATCTCGTCACTCTCGCCGTTCTCCTCTTCTGCCTTCCGCACGGTTGTGCGTTCACGTCAGGGATTGAAGCATAATGTTGTATACATGCGACGGCTTAAGTCCGAACTACGGTTAATTCGCAGACTATCCGCTTAATCCGCACATTAGTCAAACGGGATATCAGCGTGGATATCGTTGACGATGAAACTTATAATTTCAGACTTATCCGACTAACGAGGTTAGCTTCAGGTCCCAGTGCGCTTCGGACTCGCATCAATGTCATCATCCTGGGAACTCGAAACTATGCACTTCCTCTCTCTAGCCCCAGAAAATTTCCACCAGTTCTCTGATCCTAGTTTGCGACACATCTGCTATACCTCGTCACCGAAATGTAGTTACCTATCCTTGATATCTCGTGTTCACTAATGTCAACTTCACCCTGTGAAAGTTGGAAGTATGTTTTGAAGCTCATTATTCTTCCCCATATTTTTCTTACAATTTTCACTGACGATAAAAAAAGAAATAAAGGTTGTTCATATTTCGGACTCTTTCCTCCCATTTTCAATTATGGATTTTCCATGAACCAGATAATTTCCGAATTAACCAAATTTGGACATTAGAGGTAACGTATTCGCGAAATTCGATTCAGTAAATGAATTCCGAAGGGGATCTGCTGTTGATTTTCAAATATAATGCGATTATAAAGAAGAAGAGAACGTCACCGCAGACGATTGAAACTGTTATATTTATACTTTAGAAAGGAAAGAGACAATTTCAAATCAAAATGTACAGACTTCTTTTCACTACTCTCTCTGATAACAAGATCATGAATATTTCAGTAATTGAATGATGATCATCAATTAGTTTACTCATGGGAATATTTTATCCCAGTGTTTAGTGCATTTTCTTAGCACACCATCTTTTAGTTTAGGCCTAAGGAACAACAATTTATCTTTGTTAACATTTTAGCGTCCACGACATATTACAAGGAATTTTGTACTACCTGTTCCACATCCACGCTGTAAAAGTTTTTTGTTCCTACGATCATAAAAATCCGTTGATCGATTCAAAATTTATAAAGGAGACAAGAAAGTTGCAACGCCCACGATGAAAAACAACGCTCCGACCTCCTGCGCGCAGTCGGGCGAAAAGCGCAGCTGTTTCTTTGGCTGGTGCGGAATTAAAACAGGCTTCTCCCGGCTGGAACGCCCCCTAATACTCCCGGCCCCGGGCGTGGCCGACGCACGGTAGTCCCTCGCCGCTGGGCATCGATGTCTCGTCCGCAGGAGGCCTTGACCGGGCGCCAGACAAGGAACAGTTACTCAGGGATCAAGGAAAAAACACCTCCCGACCGGCAGCGGGGAGCACATCGCTGGGCATCTGGCTCCTTCGCGACGAAAACGAATTTTCTCGGGTGCGTGTGTGGGACGTTTGACGGGGGCGCGAGGTGCTGAGGGTCTATGACAACGTTATGGATTTTTTCTTTTAAAGAAGTTGTTGTTGAAGATTGTTTTTTTTTTTCTTTCGGGCCGTGGCCATGGTCGGACTTGCTATGGACGTGTGTGCTTCAGCAACTCTGTATTGGAGTTGTGCTGTGGAGGAACATTATGTTTGACCAATATATGTATTAGTAAGCCCTGATGAAGAAATTAAATATTCCGAAACGTTGGAAAACTAATGTAATTCATTAATTGACCGATCCCGTGATCCATTATCCTACTACTTATTAACGGTCGTGATTTCTACGATGGTTGAAGATTGTCGTTCGCTTTCAGACGATGTTGGACACTGGGGGAGAGAGAGCGCCAAAAAGAAAATGACCCGATGATTATTAATTAGAATAAACTGTTCTACGAGTATGTTGTTTTAAGTTTCCAGATTTCCTTACATATTAAAGATATTTGCATTTTCTATGCGTACCCGAACATCTGAGATTTTTTCTGAAAACAATTCTGGAAATTCCAATGCCCAGCAATCAAGAAACACAGCTGAAAAGCATTTTGGAATTCTATTCACAACCAATTCATGTAAGGAATACAATTCTTATTGATGATAAGTGGAATATCAAGGAAGTAAAATGACCGGCAAGTCTTCTCCATTTGCTATTATATAGCAACATAATATGGTCACGGAAAACAAGTACAGTATGAGGAGCATTTGTCGAGTAGGCAACGAGTATTAACTACCGTTAGGCAATCAGTTTTCATGTGGTGTAAGGTTTTTGGATTATCAACTTCATTCATTACAACCCCATTAATTCATATTGAACATTTTCATTTTTTCTATAATTTGTCAGAAAACTTCAACCCCCTATCCCTTCTTTCACAATGAATACTAAAAGCACGAACTTTCCAAATACCCATCGGTGTATTTTCCTTTATTTTATTTTATTCGTTTTGCTTTCGATCGAAGAGTCTGGCGAGTTGTTTACAGACGAGGAAAAAATTACCACTAACCTAACCGGCAAGTTAAAAAAAAATCAACTTAAACTGACAAATGTAGTTATTAACCAAACCAATTAATCGTAGGTTTTTCGACAGTGAAGCTCAGCAAGATGGTTGAGAAGGATGCTGGTACCTCGACAATGAAGCTGTGTTAGTCTGAAGCAATGAACAAGACTGGGAAGAGAGAGATGGAGGAGGGAAGAGGACAATGAGAGGGGGCGAGATGCCGGCGCCGCTGATGCCTTGTTTGACCAGAGGAGCCCTTGCCGGTGAAGATAAGGCACTCACTGCACCCACTTGCTCAATGGGGCGCTGCACGGCCAACAGGCGAAGAACGTTGACGCCTCAAAATAAGAGGCGCACACCCATGAGGGGTGGGGGACGATCAGACCCCCTTGTAATAGTTTTTTCAGCAAGGAGTTACTGTTTCATTCTTGATGGGACATTATTAGAACCTTTCCTAATTCCAAGCGCTATTTTCGTCTTCCTACGCTTATCGGACAATTAGAAAATAATTCGAAACCGCTAACATGGGTAATCGCTTCGCGGAAAATGCGACACACTCTTTCAGGCAGGTCTGTCCATAAACTTGCGAAACGTTTTAGTATCTGTCGGTGTGGAGACCACTTCTACAATCGAAACAATATAGTTAATGTTGAACTAGTCTTACAAAGAACCTGTAAGAACCTAATGACTCTGCGGAAAGTACCGAGTATAGAAAATGTTCAAAATATATATATATATGTCCTTGCCAAACCTCAAAACCTGAAGATATAGAGGAGTTACTCTAAGAAGGGACCAGTTCCACTGGTTGGGAAACGAATGAGCGTCATGCAAGGCGACGACATTGCAAGAGGTAGTCATGAACCCATTTACAAATGAGCGAACTGTAAAAGAACGCATTGACAAAATTAGTGCATTGACACAACCTGCAGTTATGTTGCCAACAGTGGCCAAGCAGTACCGGCAAAGCGGTCCCTTTTTGTAGTAATCTCTCTGTACTTTAAGACAAACTTGCAGAAAATGATTGTAATATATTGTTAAAAATAAGAAGCAACAGTTCTCGAATTTTTTCCTTCAATTATTGTGTAATTTGCTCTAAAATCTGCCGCCCGCCATTGGTAGTTTCCGAGTATCGGAATGGCATTGGTACGCGACTGTTAAAAGTGTTAATAGTATAACTTCTAGTTACATTCAAACTACTTCGGAGACGAGCACAACAATTACAAAACTTTTATGCGACGCACAATGCTGAAAATGTGAATTGGGACACATCGATGGAACAATTTATTTATTTTTAACTTTGCTAGTAATCGATTTCTGGGTTACTATTTACAAAATGAGTCTTGTTCCAAGTCCAATATATACTGATAATTTCAGTTATCACTACAACGAACCACTTCCTGAAACCTCACAATTTCTGAGTAGACCCTCCATTGTATGTATCTCTCCTTATCAGGAGCCCACAACTTCAATACCAATATTTAAAGTTCCTTACGAAACGAAAAACAGACGGCAATTATTCATTTATTCTTCCTGTTCCAAAAAAGGTTAATTTGTTAATGCATGGACGGCTGCCCCGTTATGTGAATTAATGGAATGTGTCAGGCATCGGGCAGAAAAAGTACAGTTCAAATAAAAACTAGAAGTATTAAGTACTATGCGGAAGGATAAATTAGCTCTCAAATGAAAATTGAATGTAATCTCGACATGAAATCGCTTGAGAGCACCGCTGAAAGAAGCTAGCGAGACGGCAAACTGTCTGGTCTAACCACAGAGGACAAGTATGAAGAGGAGAGAGATTAAATTAAATAAAAGTGATACAAAATTGCAAAAATATTTAAACAAAAAAAATATATGTGGTTAAAAACTTTGGGGTGAATATTGAGATTGAAAAAAATTCGAAAAGAATATTCAAGAAAATTACGAAAAATAAAGTTCTCCTAGTATGTAAGCGCAAAACACAAACGGAACAAACTGATTAATTAAAATGTTACTATTAATATTGCGAAGTTCGTTCAATAGAACACAATAGTTAACGCCCTCTAATATACTTCACTTCTGATTGTTATTTGAAGTTTCTGAATGTGTACAACGAATGCTACAAAGGAAGAAAAAGCTTTTTTGTTACAAGCAAAGTCTCAGAGCTGCCATCACAATCTCATTTCCTGCATTTCCTTAGCTTAGTTTCACTGAATGTGCCTTTAAAACAGAAACAACCTTCAACATCATTTTCTTTTAAAACACAGTTTGAAGTTCTAGGATGATTGCAAATCCATTTTTATAACACGAACGAACTTGCAGATAGACTACTTTACTTCCTTACTCACGACACTATTCAGGTTATCATTTATACAAATGCAATTTAATACAATGAATGTATTTGCATTCAAATTGCTTACAAACCCGTGTAATAAGTAGAAACGAGTAACTTTCTCCTAGAAATAGCATTCCCTAAGCATATCAACTACTAGGTCATTAATTCCATAAGTGTAGGCCATGCTTTTCATCGGGTGGTGGCGGTGATCTTTCCCCACTGGATGGCAAGATCCGGCGCCGACCTACCGTCGATTAGCGGGGTTTTCCCTAACCAGGTATCTCCCACTAGCGGGGCATCGCCCCAGCCAGGGCAAGCTCTAAGTCCCCGAACAGTCTCCCAGCATGTGTCGTAGTGTTGTGCATCTTAGTGGGGGGGGGGAGGGTTGGCAGGGGGGGAGAATACGACAAGGAAGAGGAAGGAAGGATCGCGCGCGGTCCATGGCCCGTTTGTTAAGGTACAGCCCCGGCATTCGCTTGGTGTTGATCGGAGAAACTACGGAAAACTACCGACCAAAGCAGCCGGCCGCTATAATTCTCCTCCAGACAGCGACTGAATTCGACCTAGCTCACAAGCTAATGTCGAAAATCTCACCACCGTCGGGACTCGAACCTAGGACCTACCAGAGGCACTGCTGTGACATCAGCTGATGCACTGAGCCATCGCTCCCGGTCCATCAAATCAACTATCGTCCATCCCGGTCCATCAAATCGACTGATTAAATTTTTTTTTAATCCATAATTTTCCATGAATTTCCTACTGTCCTTTAATTTCTGTCACTGGACCAATCTCGCTCAATTCAACTGCTTGCAACCTCCGTGCGCTTGAGAATCGGCGAAGGAGGGAGCTTCGCTCTGCGCCGCGTGTCCGTCCACTTGCGCCGCTCGAGGGCGCCGGCGCGCGCTCAAGGGGCTGCTTCCTCTCGCCTCCATTGCACAAGCCCACGATGCAACGGGCAGGGCGCCTATACTTCCATTTATTTAACGTGGCGCCTCAAGGCCGCAAGATAGGCGGAGAGGGGGACGCTGTCTTCCAATCGTGAGGTTCGTTACGATTGAAGTTTTTAGTATTGAAGCTACCGATTGGATGCCAATGTCCCTATCTGTTGTCAACTCGTGACCGTGGGGCGTCACGTTAAATAAATCGAAGTATATACTTTTTTTTAACGGGGCATCTGAGGGTAGTATCTCGAAGATGGAATATGGCACGACTTTTCGCGACATTCTCGATCCTGCCACAAGATGTCGTATGATCGCGATCGTATCAAGCAGTGCTGCAGATTAAGTGAATCTAGCGGCACGACCGAGAAAGACGCGAAAAGCAGAGCGGTATTCCATCTGGGAGATACTACCCTCAGATGCATCGTTAGAAAAAAACAAGTATAGCCCCTACAGCGAATTCGCACAATGGTTGCTTCTAGTGCAACGGCCAGTTGGCTAGCAATTGGATTCTTGATTTGACTGACCACTATGTGGATGGAGGAAAATTAGAATGCCATACCAATACTTTTGCCATAAATTTGTCACTCAACCGTTTTGATATGAGACATCTTTAAAAAAATTAAAGTCTTTAGATTTGCCTCTCAGAATTTGAAGTGTAGTTAAACGTGTATCAACTGTATTAAGGGAGAGAGTGTACTAAGGAGTATCTTCTTCATTGTATCACGTTCAGGAGTATCTCGTCAACGAATTCACTTATTGTTCTCATGTACGAACAGACTGAATAAACGTTTAAAAAAACTATGGTGGTGGAAGAAGTGGAATACGTCATGGTTTATCTTTCCCTGCCATTCCATCGGCACATGAAAGTACCCAGGGTTTGGAAGGAACTGGCCCGTAACAGGGCGTAAGCAACTCCGACAATAGACGTCTTGTGGTCCCTGGGCTTAAGTCCCTATACATAGCATAAACTTATGCCCAGACATCACTGTTATAGAACTGCCACTGTGACTATGAATTGTTACTTTAAAATTCTACACACGTGAAGTTAATTAATAAGATTTACACTTGCCTAGATACTGTACTAGAATTTGCTAATTATACAAAACACGATTCGAAACAATTCTTTTGGCACTAGTTCCACGGAAATTACGAAATGTCATGTTCATCATTTTCGGTTCCCGAAGCCAGGCTCCACTGGACTCGTTCATAATTTCACGCGACGGATTCGTGTGTTCACAAGAATAATGGGCGAGATTTGAACGTAGGTCGTTAGACCAGCAGCTAAGTCTCAGGGTTGGAAAAAAAACTCAGGGTTTTTAAAGTAAACGACCCGGCGGGAATTTTTCGTTTATATACTGTTTTTCACCAGGATAAAATTTTGCAGTCTGTTCGTCCTGTTCGCAGCAGTCGGCCAGCCAACTACCCGGCGCGGCGCGCGCGCGAAACGGCTACGGCCGTGAGCGCAGTACGCAATGCGCCGGCGCCTCTTCCGCGGAGACTGTCTACGCATGCGCAGCACCGCTAATTAGCGCCAGCTCCCGCCCCCCACCTCCCGCTGCCAATTAGCTGGAGCGTCTGCATGCCATGAACAGCGCCTAGGCGCCGCTCCGCGCCCAGCTAAGATATTGGGAGATGTATACAACATATATTCGCCGCTCGCTGCCTGTCGCCCATTGGTAGGGGGTTTGCACGCCTTTTATGCCCTCCATCTCATCAGTCATGCCCGTGCTCATATGGGTACGGGTGACTGACCGGCAGGTTCAGGGTTCGGGAGCCGACAGGGGCGGATTTTTTGACACTACCTACGTATCAGGGTCGAATTCAGCCGCTGTTTTGAGACTTCTGGTGGTCGTCTGCTCTCTGATCGGTAGTTTTCAGAGGTGTTATCCAGTGAATACCAGACGAAGGCCGGAACAGTTACGGGTCATGGACCGCGCCCGATCTTTCCTTTCGCATCCTTGTCCTCTACGCTTACATATCCACACATTAAAACTTACATGCACTACACCACCACCCATCGGGATACCACTGGGGAGCTTAAGAGCTTATCCCCATTGGTGCGGCGCCTCGAAGGGGGAGATACCTAGAAGAAAACTTCTGCAAGCCGTTGTGAAGGTCAGCTTCTGATCTCACGTTCTAGGAGAGATATTGCTTCTTCCCAGGATATAAGTTACATTACACTTGAGGGCTAATGACCATACTGATGCCTCCAACACGAAATAATCACCCGCCCTTAGCCCCAGTCCGTATCCACAGCCCGCCCCATTGCCTACTGCCCAGCGCGCCCCCTCGTGCTCTGGGTATCCTGCTGCCCACCGTGACGCTCGCCGGAAACTGGTTACTGTTCATTATCCTCAAGTGCCATCCACCGGCGACCCGGCCGTCCTCCAGCCTCGCAGACCGGCGCCATCGCCAATTGTAGGGGATCGCACACCCTAGTACCCATCATCCCATTCCTCGCCCGAGCTTACCAACCTACTCCTGGCTCGTGACCACCAACCCACCCCGCCCGTGCCGATCGCCAATCATGCACATAGTCGACCGCTGCCAGCGCACGATCGTCTCTCGTTCTGTGGGCTGCCCATTGCCCGCCGTGTCGCTCCCTGCTGGCTGGACAGTGCTCACTAAGCCCACCAACCACTCGTGTCATCCTCTGGCGACACAGCCGCCCTCCTCTCTCACAGACCGCTGCCCATCATCAATTTCTAGAGATCGCATACCCCAGTAGCCACCATCCCTTTCCTCCCCCGTGAACACACCCTGACCGTGCCCATCGCCAAACAACAACACAGTCGACCGCTGTCACGTCTCTCGTCCTGTAGACTGCCCATTGCCCACCGTTTAGCTCGCTGCCGGCTGGTCATTGCTCGTACGCTGGTCACATTAAACCCATCCAACTCGCGCCATCCCTCCACCGGCGACGTAGCCGAGCCGGCCTTTCACCCGCTCTGCAACCCGCCGCCCCTGCGCGGCTCCGCGTCGTTAGCCGCGTGTCTATTTCGGGAAGTGGGCGCGACGGCAGCCACAGCAGCAATTCGGCCCCGACACGTCCCCGCGCCGCGTTATCAACGCACCCGCGACGAGTCGAGTCGGGGAGGGGGAAGGGAGGAAGTATTTTCCGGAACGTCGCCTGCCGTCCCCTCCCGCGCCGCATCTCGCTCAACGAAACAATTACGCCGCCTATTCCGGGAGCACGCGCCCCGCGCCCGCGCCCGCTTCCGCCCACATTTAAATACGGAGGCGGGCGGACGGGACGCACACTTACTGTGCGCCAGGAATGCTGCATCGATATCAACGTTTTCAAAACATCGACCGGGAGCGGTAGCTCAGTGCATCAACTGATGTCACTGCAGCGCCTCTCACCGGGAGGTCCTAGGTTCCCACTCCCCACGGCGGCAGGATTTTCGACACTAGCTTCTCAGCTAGGTCGAATTCAGTCGCTGTCTGGAGGAGAATTCTAGCGACCGGCTGCTCTGATCGGTAGTTTTCCGTGGTCTCTCCGTTCTATACCAGGCGAATGCCGGAGCAGTACCCTAACAAACGGGCCACGAACCGCGCGCGATCTGTCCTTCCTCTTCCTTGTCCTATCATCTCCCCTTACACACACACACACACACTTACACTAACATGCTCTACACTACCACATATTCCGGGAGACCGGTCGGGAGCTTAGAGCTTGTCGCGGCTGGGGCGGTGCCCCGCTGGTGGGAGAGTCCTGGTTAGGGGGAAACCCCAGTAGCCGACGGTAGGTCGGCGCCGGTCTCGCCATCCAGCGGCGGAAGATCACCGCCATCTCCCGAGAAAAAAACGTGCACTACACTCACGGGACTAATGACCAAAGCAGTTGACGCGCCCGGAAACACGAAAAAATCGTATCAAATCAAAACATCGATTTTTTAAACAATTATCTATGTATTTAACATGGATTTTTGAATCCGATGTTTTTTAACATCGTTTTGTGTTTGATGTTTTTTCGGGTGTGATATTTTTGTAATGTAGTCCACAACAAAATCCTATTATTTTGATTTCGACAGACTGAATTTTCTTCACACTAATGTGACCTTGTGAAAATAAATAAAATCGAGTTTTCGTCAATAAAGAAGCTTATATTATTTTTGAATTGACGAATCAGATAATATAAGTTTCGTAAATTCTCCTGGCGATTTGTTGACAGTTCTTTTGTCAGTTAAATCTCAATTAAAATGAATAAACTACTTCACTTTCGAATGAAGCCATTCCAGTGTGAACTTCAATGGCTACTAATCCGGTTTTAATAACAACCATGTGTAAAAACATTGATGGTTAACATCGAATGGCGTTGAGATGTGTCGGTGGTGATTTCGACTATGTTGGTTGCACACATGGTTCATGATGCTGGTGGCTGGGAGCATCGAGTAGTGCAGCTGCGTGCAGGACAGCAAGTATTAGTATAGACCAATTACTCTAACAAGGCTCCAGTTTGGCAGGTCGGGAAACCAATGAATGTAATGTCAGATGGAATTGCGTGAGATAGTGTCCAAGCGATTTACAAGTGTTCAACCTGCAAACGAACGCATTGACGAATTGAGCACATGGACATTTATTTATTTATTTATTCAAAAACAGTCAAAAACTGTATGTGACGTATGGGGGAGAAACTCATCTGCGCACGCTTTCCTGAGTTTCAGAATCACTTCCCAATAATTTAACTATTAATAGTTGAAAATAATAATAATAATAATAAATAATAATAATAATAATAATAATAATAATAATAATAATAATAATAACAAATTTAAAAAAGCGAGAAATTAACATTTCAAAAATTAGATATTTTCGTTGCCAAATTATAGAAAACTTATTTTTAACGGTAAAGGAACGAACAGATTTGATTTTTCTGTATTGTTAACACAATAGAAACTCACCCTAAGCTCTACTACCATTACAAGCAAAAGGAAAGTTCAACAAAACGTGCGCATAGTGAAGCTACATTTACGTCCAGAAGCAAATCAAGGGGCCATCTCAGCAATTGCTCAATGGGTCAGGGAAACTGGACAAAAACCTGATCGAGATGGGATCGAGATGGACATTAATCTGCGATTTAGTGCCACAGGGATCCAAGCAGCAGTTGTCGAAGTATTCCCTTCTTAGACCTTTCTGTCTAAGAAAGGAATACCTTCTCTTCCTCCTAACAAGGCACGTCGACGTTTTTGATGGCCAAATCGCAAGTGGTTGCTTAAGGGATCTCTTTACTCCACTCGCGTCATTCCAAAGTTGTTCCATCGATTCATCCCATAGCAATCATATTGAGGTTTGATGTTTAAAGGGGTTATTAAAATCTAATAATATCTTAGTGAAATCTAATAATTTTAGTGAATTTTAATAAAAAAATATGTTTATTAAAATGAGAAATCCCTTCTCCAGAGAAAACACACTGGACAAAATCTACTACAAATATGTGAAGTACAGCAATGGAAAATAAGATGGTGGTTGATTACAACTCATTTTATTCTTTTAATAACTTATCTTTTCACGGCGAATCCAAAGAAACGTTGGGGAGCCTTCGGTTTTTTCGACGCCCTGTAGTACTGTCTATTCATTTGGGTAAACTAAGAAGGTGAATGTACACAACTTTGTCGCAGTCGACTGAGTGACCGATTGAACGCAAATTCAACGTATTTAACCTAGCTGATCGATATGATGTATTTTGAAACATCAGTCTCGGTATTAGAAACAAAACAATAGCTTGGAGGGAACAAAATGCTTGAGGCTCAAACTCTAAGTTTTCGGAAAAAGTTCAAACACGCAAACGAAGAGCAAACAGTAATGCCCCTGTGATGAAATGCACACCTAGACCACTTCCAGCAAAAACATACAACACACACGCATTCCCCAAAGAAATCAGTAAGGTTTTAAATATACAAAATTGTTTTAAAAGTTTTGTCTCTCGCGCAAATTATCGTTCTCATGTAACAGACATGGGCTTTTAACTAACTTTATGACCACTTAAAAACTAGTAACACACGCAGCCCCCACAACCTTAAGACATAACTAGAGAAAACAGATACGGATTTCTGGCAAAAAATGGTATGCGTTGTTTTAAATCAACACAAATAGTATGCAACATATTCGCAGTCGTGAGGCAGAAGAATGCAATACCTTCTCTTACCTCATCTTATATATTTTGAAATGCACCAGATGAAACATTACATTCAACCCTAATGAATGTGTATTAAATATCCTGAAAGTTGCTAAGAGGTTGTCGATTGTAACACCAAATAGCATCAAAGGCCGCACATCTCTTCCAGCAGTTTCTGATATCCCTTGAATGCACACGCACTTTAAACCGGTGCCGTCTCCTTCCGTTTCTAATGAACAGCCGGCGCAAGTTAACTGGCTAAGGGCGGGGAGGGCGACTGCATAGCACGAGGAGCACACCACCGTCTGTCAGGAACGAAGATGGGCATGAAACGAGCACAGTAGCAGGCCGATCCCAATTAAGGGGACGCATGACGTTTCTCAGTAGAGATAGTCGGGCGGGAGCAATCATTCAATGGAAGGCGCCGGACGCGGCAGCGCGCCCGATCCGTCTGGGCCGCCGGAGGCGGGGGCTGGGCGCAAGGGCGATGGCGCGCGCGGGGGAGGGAAGGCCGTGACACCGCCACGCCAGCGGACTAGCCTCCATCCATTGGACATGATATGGCCAAAATAATTATACCATCGTCACCGTCATACTAATCACCACCACCACCACCGTCACCACCATCACCACCACCGTCACCACCACCACCGTCACCACCACCACCACCGTCACCACCACCATCACCGTCACCACCACCACCACCACCGTCACCACCACCACCGTCACCACCACCACCACCACCACCACCACCACCGTCACCGTCACCACCACCATCATCACCGTCACCACCACCATCATCACCGTCACCACCACCATCATCAGCCCATTACAATCCCAATTCAGGGCAAGGGCCTCCTGGCTCCCCAGGGAGGGTTTGCGTGTGCAGCTTGGTTGGTTTATGTTACAATAATTTTACATATATTGTTCCATACTTAGGTTAACTAAATAATTACTTAAATTACAATTAACAACAGAATATAAAAATAATAATAAAAAATATTACTGATTACTTGATTGCTGAAATAAATTTCTGAAATAGTTGAATTGCTAAGATTACAAAATCGTTTATTGAACTATAAACACAAACAAAACAAAAATAACTGATATTTTGTGTCGCTATGACATGCTCCAACAAACTTTTCTAAATTCTAATTGGTATATATTCTAGTGTTATACAGTTAATGTTACTAGTAGCCTGCAAATTTACACATTCGCCAGCCCGTGTGATAAACGCTTCACGAATAACGATGGAAGGATCATCTCGTACGCTATCCGGGTAATGCTGGCATCAGCCTTTGGGCTACTTCGGAGCCTCATCGTCCCCAACTCGGAAATGACTAGCAAGCGTCAACTTTTGAGCATCAGTGCATGCACAACTAACTGCGCATGCGCAGAGGAGTTGACGATCTCTGTAAGCCATTAGCGGGTTTGTGCACGCCATAACGGACAGCACTATATCTTCTGCGCATGGGCAAATGCTCAAAATTGATGCGAAACTTGAACGGCGCATGCGCGGAAGATAGATCTTGCTTAACATTCAAGGGTGCACAAACTCCCTAATTGCTGCAAAAATCCCTGGTCTCTAATTAGAATCGCATATCGATTGGCCAATATTTTTTAACCTTAAATTTCAGTTCTTCCCATATCTTCTGGAATCGATTCAAAATTTCAAATTAAAAAGTTATGTGCACTTCACTTCATATTCAAACTCCGCACAAGATGTATTTTTATAATACATTGTCTTTAATGATTCCATTTTCCATAAACACATCAGTTTCAAACAAAGACGCTCCGTCAAGAAACAAGCACCTCTACGTTCCGAAACGACGCGATCTCTATGCAACCTTGACATTGTGCAACGTTCAGGCTCAAACAGAAGATAAGACGAGAATAGTACCTTCTGAGATTCATGAATGAGTTCCCATGAAATCTCATCAGCATGACCCACATTTCCACGAGCCAGACAGTCAAGCCACTGAATAATATACGGCAGAATGTCCATTATCAACTGCAGGGTACTTTACGATGTAAATTTTAGGTAGCGTCCATAAATCCAGAACGCATTACAATTTTTTTTCCAGAAAAGTTTGATTTTCATTTCGGTGACAAATTTTATACGAGCGTCTTCATTTCACGTAATAAATTAAAAATCAATTCCTGAAATGTCCCTTATTCCCCTATTAATGTCAATCATCCACAGACTCCAAATTACGACTTCTGTCCCTAACCATTAATTCATTCATTTAATTTATTACCATAATGAAACAGACCCCGAATAATTAGATTCTCGATAAGCGAACTCCGGATAATGGCGGTTCCCCTGCACTAGTTAGTTTTTGTTCTTTACGTTTGCCTAACCGACGAAATACATTGATCACTAATTTCCGTAGATTCGCACTAAATAACGCTGGGCTCTTACCAGTAAAAGTAAACTTAGTAATGATAAAGCTATCCGATGCTTAAAGATAGAAAGCAAAATAAAACCATTTTCTTGTGATCCCTATCGAATTATGAAAACGGAGACTTCAGTCTTTTACCGTCACTTTCATATACATCGGACAACTCTTTCGGAAAGCAGCAATTTAACAATGCGAGCCGGAACCATTCCTGAACCCATGTGACCTCGTACCGTTGGCAACGCAGAAAGCCTGATGTAAGATGAGATAACGCAAGTGTAACTAGAGATCTTCGACGTGACGCACGGAGCTTACAATCTAATACCGTGAATCTAATACCTAAAAAAACGACCATGATTTAAACGACGTTTGAGTTCTTACGATTCTTCAGAAGAAACAAAATTATTGGTACGTGACAAACCAAAGTATATTACGCGCGTAATGACGCAATGCTACTCATACAAAAGATGTTCAACGTACTTATGTCCGTTATTCGTCGCATTACAAATATAAGCGTAATTTAAAATGGAAGCATCTTCAAGGAAGTAAAATAATAATTCTTTGATCATGTACACAACTAACAATGTTTCAAAGAAAAATCCTAACATTTCAATTCTCTCAAAAAATAAATAAATAAATAGATAAAAATAAAAAAAATCATTAAGACTTCACAGTGAAATAAATATCAAGAGAATTACTAGATAACATCACCACAAGGATATCAGAGTGAGGAATGAATGGTGAAATATTTGGTGCGGTGGTGAAAACTTGTACAATGATCATATAAACCGTGGAAACCAACAAGAGTCCAACAGAGGCGAAATGTTGGCAAACTTGCAAGATATATTCTTTTTATTTTTTAAATTCTAATATTCTCACAGTCTTACTACACTACTTTGCATTTCGAATAAGTTACATTTCCGATCCTCTCCCAGCCGTGGTATGCAAAAGAGTTCCAGCCATTAAATACCACAGCGCTTGGCAAAGCAATAAAAAGTGCACCGCTCATCTGGCGTGTCAGGCACAACGAATGCATTGGAGATACAACAGCAATAACATTACGAGATGACATGCATACATGCTCCTTGATGTGATGAAGTCCCAGTGTTGCGACAATGAACTACGACACCGAATAATATCGTCGTGATTTCGAAAGATTCTAAACAAACTCTTAACAAAAGTAAAAACAAATGAATATGGAAAGTTGTGCTCTCATGTTATCGGGTAATGAACAATTTAAAGGGAAATAATACTAAACATTTAATTTAACATGTACAAAATATCTATATTTGATTTCATTTCATTTTAATTAATTCTTCTGAGAAGTACTTAGCAATAAAAGTCATCACGCAAAGAAACTGCATGTGTGTCATTACGCCCAACTTAAAAAGACACAGTTTACCCTCGCATGTCAAACCATGCTTATTAGATATGGTGCGGGTAGTCAAATCACGTTGAGGAGGCGATCAACGGATTATGACAAAATTAATGTAATGGTAGACACTAGAGCATCATTTAATATCATTATCAATATAATAATCTTACATCGCGAAGCGTTGACTTTACACAGATTGGTATAGAGTAGGAGAAAACAAGAATGTAGAAAACAATTGCAGCGCTCAACAGACTTCACGCCCACTTGAGAAGCTTGATTGTTTTCATGGAAATGCCGCGGTTTACGAGTTGTTTTTGAACTGATCATAGATGCCATGAATTAAAGCAGCAATTCGTAACTTTGCATTTTTCAGCCATTATACACACCACTCCTGCGCTATATATCTCAGCGTCACTATCCTCTCAAAAGACAACACATTATCTATAGCAATGTTGATTGAAATGTGTACGAGACAACATAATACATTTTAGGTACAGAAGAAGAAAACTGAACATGTTTAGTGCGTGATTGTAGAATGTACTTACTGACAAATTCAGGATAATTTATTTCCACGCTGTCGGGTACTTATACATTTATCCTAATAGAGGCTAGTATGGGAGGATCGACCTAGCTCACGAAAGAAAATTATTTTAACAACCTTGAGTGACGCTTCAAACACAAAACAGTAAACATCGAACATAAGCGGGTCAACTGACTCGTGCACTGAACTCCTTCGGTTGTCCGTTGATAGGTACGTGACAAACGGTTTGCCTTTCATTTTTAAGAAAAAGGATAAACAGTCTAGTTTATGGCAATCCAATGGTCAGTTCTATATTAAATTGAATTCAGTCATTTTTCTTAAGGTGACTCCACACATTCGGCATTCGCCGAGCAGCGAGCTACTGCTCGCCCAATCCCGAGCAGCTGACGTGTTCGACGAATGTTCGCTTCCTTT